>JAKGSA010000820.1:0-26451 GCA_033558755.1 Philaethria dido
TAATGATAGGAAAATTCAAAGGTGAGGAAGTTCTCATTCCGAGGATCCCGATGATCCCAACCGATATGCCGTTTGAATTTAAAAGACTTCAATTTCCGATACGTCTTGCATTTGCCATGACCATCAACAAATCACAAGGCCAATCCTTAAAAGTTTGTGGTTTAAATCTAGAACATTTATGTTTTTCACATGGTCAATTATACGTGGCATGTTCACGGGTCGGAAGACCATCTGCGTTGTTTGTTTTTGCGCCTGATAATAAAACAAAAAATGTCGTGTATCACAAGGTACTTAAGTGAAGAGCAACCTATGTAAAAATAAAATACAGAAATAATAATGAATGATTAATGTAGTTATTTAATTTTTTTTTATATTTTTTCCAAAAAAAAACACAATCTGCTTATTTATTGCCATTAAGGCGGAACAAAGTTCGCCGGGTCAGCTAGTATTATATAAAAATCTCTGCTATTAGTCTATCGAACTAAGAACTAAGTATTTAAAACTTTACAAAATGACCTACATATCAAAGTTTTGTTCCCAAGAAACCATTCTATAGTCATTGGAAACGACACCTGTCAAGTTTGCTCATTAAACAGCGAGAAAATCTGAACTCATTGTTAAGTGAGCTTAGTTGAAAATTTTGTTTGTCTTTTACAGTCTTCCGGAGGTAGAAGACTGTGAAATATATAGATACGTCATATATTAACAGGTTTTTATATATATTTTTTATATATTTAAGGTCTGTCATAACGAAGAGGCACAGGCATGTGATTGTAAACGCGACAGATTGTGGGTTCGATTCCCACTCCAGGAAATGTAGTATTTTTATTTTCTGGGTTTGGGAACAAGGCAAACCGCGGCGTTGAGTTCTGCCATTCAGCACGCATTGCCTCAATTCTTCGGAAAATGGGGAAAGATTTTTTTTAAGACAACGGAGTGCTTTAACACTACGTTCTCTGGATACTTCTGCCTAGTCTGCTATGTGCGGGATACAGCGTTAAGCTAAAAAAATATATTTTCATTTAATTACGAATTACACCTAAATTAGCTTACAATTCATATCCAAAGTAAGTGTAGTTTCTATAGGGTGTGCCCGCAAATGGTTAGATGCTCGACAAGTGAGGGTAGCTCGAACATCAGATCTGGTTAGAGGTCCTACTTTCAATACGCCTCGTACACCGGTCCCTTGAAGCGTTGTGGCCGTTGTGTCCGTTTCCACTTCGTTGCGAAACCATTTTATCCATGGTCTAGGACGACCTAAAAAATAATAATATTAGTATTTATAAAACGCAAGCAATAATTATAAAGAACAACATTTTTCAAACTTTACGCTGTTTTTCGAATGACTTAAGCATTTTTACACTTTTACTTATTAGATGAATGAATTAATATTTCAGCGTGCGACTGTAAACGCGACAGGTTGTGGGTTCTCGATCCCCACTCCAGGAAATGGAATTTTTCATTTCCTGGGTTTGAGCTCCGCCTCTCAGCACGCAATGCCTCAATTCGGCGGAAAGTGGGGAACGGAGTGTCTCAACTCTAGGTTCCCTCTGCCTACCCTGCTACATGTAGGATACAGCGTGAAGCTATACAGATATGTATGTAAGTGTGTCATTAACAATTTAAAACTATCAAAAATAAAACAGTTCCTTTTAGTATGTGTAAAAAATATAAAAATATCTCATTTACGTCTCAATAATGTTACTAAATTATTTATTTGGCAAAATATTTACTAATTTCTAAAGTGTTGTATATTATTTTTTTAATATTTTCAGCTATTTTTTTTATTAAATAATTATAAAGTATAAAAAAATCTACGGGTTGCACTCCGGGAGTGCTGGCAGAAGTGAAAATTCTAACATTGTTCATTTTTGACACTGTGGAATGGCTAGGGAATAATTTTACTCGAATTGCTTTAATTATCAGAATATACTATAATTTATGTAGTTAAATACAATATTCATATATTGAGGTATCGTATACAAATATGGCAATTTATAGTACATTGAAAATTTAACACTACAGAACAATTATTTATTTCTCTCAGAAAAATCTTACGAATTTTCGATCTGGTTACGTGTCTTAACGCGAGCTTAACATTTTTTGACCCCCGACGAAAAGCGCATAACGCCGCTATAGAAGCTTTTCATTTAATAAAAGATCACCTATATCGGCTGATTTACCATTTTGTGAATATTTTTAGTTATTTTTGAAGAATAAGAAAGATCTTACCTCCAGTCACGTCGCATTTGAGCGTAAACGTGTCACCCTCTACATAAGGACCTACTATAGCCTGTTTCACGTCACCCTTGTCGTCCGTTATAACCATTTTGTTTGGTGGAACTGAAAAATAAATATTTTAATTAATATTTTTATAAAGGTATGTCATAAAGCATGATTTTTGAGGAAATTGATTTTAAAGTTTTTTGAAAACCTGGTGGCTTAACGTCTGTCGTGGCTCAGGCGTGCGACTGTGAACGCGACAGGTTATGGTTTCGATTCCCACTCCAGGAAATGTAAGTATTTTCATTTCCTGGGTTTGGTAAGAAGGCATAGCGCGGCGTTGAGTTCCGCCACTCAGCACGCAATGCCTCAATTCGGCGGAAACTGAAGAACAGATTTGAAGACAATGGAGTGTCTTAACACTAGGTTCTCAGGTTCCCTCTGCCTACCCTGCTATATGCAGGATACAGCGTGAAGTTAAAAAAAAAAGAAAATGTGGTTCAAAAACAAAACGCAATTTGTCAATTTCATATAGAAAGTGAAGAACGGAGTGTATAGATGTTAGGTTCTCTCTTCGTACCCGGCTGTGAGGTACAAGGTGCTAATCACAAAAAAAAATTAAAGTTTTGAAAAGATAATTTGTCAATCGATTTAAAATGTTAATAATTAATATATGGAGATAGGAATTACATTAATATAATATACTCGTAAATGTATTCTTAGATATTACAAAAAAAAAATAATATAAACCTTATTTTTTTTCATGCTTTATTCACTTAGCAGGCTAATTAGAAACCTAGTGTAGAAACAGAACTCCGAGTTCGAGAAATTAGTTATTGAGTAGAGTGGAGCTCAATCACGCATTTTGAGCGCAGAAAAGAGAATAATTTAAATATAATTATAACACCTGTCGTGGCGCAGAGGCACAAGTGTGCAACTGTAAAGCGACAGATTGTGGGTTCGATTCTCACTCCAGGAAATGAAGTATTTTCATTTTCTGGGCTTGATAAGAAGGCAAAGCGTGGCGTTGAGTTCCGCCACTCAACACGCAATGCCTCAATCTGGCGGAAAGTGGGGAACGGTTTTGTTGAAAGAGAACGGAGTGTCTTAACACTAGGTTCTCAGGTTCCCTCTGCCTACTCTGCTTTATGCAGGATACAGCGTGAAGTTAAAAAAAAATAATAAAAAAAATAATAATTATAACCCTCCAGTGGGAATCGAACCCATAACCAATCGCATTTGAAAACGCCATCCCTCTGCGCCATGATGACCTCAGCAATTTATATATCGCAATATTCTTTTAAATTAATTCAGAGTTTAATACTAAAGAATAATTTATTAGTCTTAATTAACTGAGGTTTGCGATTTTTTAATTAGTTACTTAGACAGGCAATGACCGTGTGCTGTATTGATTGGCACTTATGTAAAGAGATAGTAAAGTTTTAATTTAATTTTGTTTGAGGCGTGAATAAGTTTGTAAGTCGACTTCGTTAGGGTTTTTTTAAAAATATAATAATTATTTATAAGGTGAAAGAATAAATATAAATCAAGTAAGAAACGCTTTCAGGCAAAACATTTAAATAACATGAGAACTGAATTTACAGATAAAATGTATGCCTTGAATAGTATGAATTTTCGAGTAAAAAATTTATACATGCCAATATGTTTTAACTACTTCTTCAGGATTACATGTATAAAATAAAAATCAAATTATTCTTTATACAAATAGGCTATTAGAAGAATTTTTGATTTGTTAATTAACGACGATGTCAGTTTTGTCAGCAACCACTATCATGTCAAAGACGAACCGTCAAATATCTTATGATGTTTTCCGGTTCGATGGCATGTAAGCCAGGTTTTCCCCTTTCCCATCCATCCTTTTTTCAAAAATGTGGTGGTTCCTATAGCGGACTACTACATTGTCCTCCCCTTCCATCTTTATCCTCTAGGTTGGCAACGCATCTACAACGTCTCTGATGTTGTAGATGTTCATGGGCGAAGGTAACCACTTACCAGGTGGTCCTTCAGCTCGTTTGCCATCCGTTATCCATAAAAAAAAAAGTTCTACTGGAACCCAACCAACTGCTCGGAAGGCAAAGAATGCAGACGTGCTGAGAAAAGTCAGCAAGAAACTCAAAATTTGCTATCTTCTTTATATAAAAAAATGAATATTTGTCTGTATGTCCTTTATAGAATCGTTTACCATTCTTTTTATTTTCTTTATAGAACAGTTTAGCATTTTATCATGTGATGATCTTTAGCAAAGTTGTTATGCATCAGCTCACGAAGATTTCTAAGTGGATACAACCAATTTTCGACAGATGGCGCCACACATTTCTGTTTTTTCGAAATTATCAAATTCATGAAAATTACTTAAAATGATTTGAATATTTGTATATAACGTCTTTCCTTCAAATTTATTTTTGGTAGTGTAGCAACGCGCGCATAGTACAACTAGTATACTCGTATTATGAAAGCTGAAGTTATTTTATATTTTCAGTCTATAAAGAAAATGCCTGAAAAAAATTAAGTGTGTATCAAGTTTGCAATTCAGTTCTTTCTTTTATTTCTATTACAAAATGAGTATTTTATTCACAGTAGATACAATCTTCATATGTCGCGAAAGCTACGTACTTGGACACTTGCCATGTTAGTTTGCGAGATATCGACTAAACACGAATTCAATCACTCGCTTTAAGTTGTTTTAAGTGTTATTAGTCGTTTATTTATACATATATTTTTTATATATATAATAATATATACATAGCTTCACGCTGTATCCCGCATATAGCAGGGTAGGTAGAGGGAACCTAGTGTTAAGACACTCAGTTCCCCACTTTCCGCCGAATTGAGGCATTGCGTGCTGAGTGGCAGAACTCAACGCCGCGCTTTGCCTTGTTACCAAACCCAGGGAATAAAAAAATATATTTCCTGAAGTGGGAATCGAACTCACAACATGTCGGGTTTACAGTCGCACGCTTGTGCCTCTGCGCCACGTAAGGCGTTAAATGATATTTTTAGTGTTATATAAATATATAAAAAACGGTAAAAATAACATTTATTATGAACATGAACACATAGACACACACACACACACATACGGCAAGTATTACTATATTAATTAAATATAGTTATTCTTTTTTTGTTATATAATTCTTGTATACTAAACAGGGAAGCTCACTAGCTCCTATAGCACAGTATACGAGTATACTTATTTTAAGTAAGCCCTTAAGTGTAATATTATTATATTTTATGGTAATTAAGAATTTATTTATTTATATTATTAAAACTTTAACAAAAAAGAGCAATAATTATTCCCCAAGTAGGAATCAAACCCATAACCAATCGCGTTTACAGTCAAACGCTGTTTCACTACGTCACGATTGCTTAAATTTTCTCCTTTCGTCTTTTATTAACTGACTTTAATAAAAAGAGGTTTCCAATTCCACTGTTTTTTATGTAGGTAATTTTTTACTGGGTGAACCAATTTTGATGATTCTTATTTAATATGATAGCTATTACTTCTAGTGTGGTCCCATTTAAATTTAGATAAGATCTGACGTGTAGTTTTTGGGTTATTTGTAATAATGTTATTTTTTATTTGAATACAGTTTACTTTATGTTTTATGTTAAACATTTTTTCTCTATGCCTGTCGTGGCGCAGAGGCACAGGCGTGCGACTGTAAACACGACAGGTTGTGGGTTCGATTCCCACTCCAGGAAATGTTGGTATTTTCATTTCCTGGGTTTGGTAACAAGGCAAGGTGCGGCGTTGAGTTCCGCCACTCAACACGCAATGCCTCAATTTGACGGAAAGTGGGGAACGGAATTGTTGTAAGAGAACGGAGTGTTATAACACTAGGTTCTCATGTTCCCTCTGCCTACCCTGCTATATGCGGGATACAGCGTGAAGTTAAAAAAACAAAAAAATCTCTACACACAATCTTAACATGTTTAAATATCATTTATGTCACATGTCATATAAAATATGGGCATTACAGTATTTTATCACATGCTATCTCCCAAAAGGGCGCTCTTGGGCGCACTTCCATTACCGTAACAAACTATTCTACTCAGGGCTTTTAAAAGACATCAAGAAAATTACTATTGGAAAACTTTCAAATTAGTTTTTGTAAAAGTTTTTAGATTTGTAATGGAATTGTAAGTATAGTTTAAGTGCTATTTTACAAATACAGTTCATTGCTTTTAGAATATTTATATATATATATATATATATAGAGAGTTTATTGACGCTTGTCATGGCACAGAGGTACAAGCGTGCGCCTGTAAACGCGACAGGTTGTGGGTTCGATTTCCACTCCAAGAAATGTCTAGAGAGGTATAAATAATAATGAGAGAAGCTATAGCTTCACGCTGTATCCCGCATACAGCAATGTAGGCAGAGGAAAATCTGAGAACTTAGTGTTAAGACGCTACGTTCTTTTAACATATTTGTTCCCCACTTTCCACCGAATTTTGCATTGCGTTCTGAGTGGCGGAACTCAACAACGCGATTTGCCTTGTTATCAGAGCGATGAAATGAAAATATTATTTAATATTTTCATTTACTGGAGTGGGAATCGAATCAGCAACCTGTAGCGTTTACAGTACACCCTTGTGACTTTGCGCCACGATAGGCCTTCACAGATGAATATTAAAAAACTATAAAACACTTCGACTAAGAAAATTCTAATAGTTTTTAGGTAATTACTTACCTTACTACCAAATACATATTCCAAATGTAACTTCTACTTTATCTTAAATATTTAAACCTTGCCCCGTCTGGGCTCTGGATGCAGCTGAAAGCAGCTAGTAAATTCAGTTTTTTCATGTTTTAACTTGGCAAGGGTAATTTTGTTGAATATTCTAACTAAAAGTGTCATCTGTTACTCGTAGCCGTAGGTACGAAGTCTAAGAAACCCCTCTTGGCATTTTACCAAGGAATGGATAGATAAACTGAACGGAGATAAAAACATTCGAAATTTTCTACTTTTTCATTTTTAAACGAATTATAAATGCTGTTATGTTGAGTATATTTTTGTTTAGGAACAAAATTTCAATATTTTTAGCCGATTTCAAAAAACGAGGAGGTCGTTTCGATTGTACTTTGGGTATTATCGAATATCTTTTTACTGTGTGAATCCATTTTGATGATTCCTTAATTATATGATAGATAGTACTTTTGATGTTTAAAATTAGTTAAGATCTGATGCGTAGTTTTTGAGTTATTCGTAATTATGTTACTTTTAAGTGCATGTTATTTGAAGTCGGATTTTTGTTTTTTTTATTTTAATTAATACAAAACAACCTTTTTTTATTTGTTTCACAGATTTGTCTTCTTTAGGAACTAAGTCGTTTATCGACATAATCGTAGTACCGTTGAATTAGCCTAAGTGAGTTATACAGCTATCGTCATAGATATTTCAAGAATGTGTTCTACAATATGAAACAATATTGTATACAGCGTTAGTTTCCTATTTGAATAATAAATAAAAACGCGCAATGAGTTCCACAATTCAACACAATATTTCAAATTCAAGTGGAAAGTGAAAAACAGAGTGTCTAGACACTGATTAGTACCTATCTTTACACTTTTAGTATCGGCAGAGAGATTCTTTCTTTGAGAACCCTACTAAGCGGAAAAAAGCGTGAAAAAAGTAATAAAAAGCTAGTATTGTTTACGATATATTAAAATATCAATTTTTAGCTTAAAACATCTCTTATAAAGTATGCAATTCACTTGATCTAAGAGTGTGAAGGTAAAAATACAATATTTAATTTGTTTAATTCAGATAGTCATCACCAGTCACTGGGAAGTGAAACACTTACGTGAAAGCACTTTAGAGTGAGGGTGTTGAGTAGTTAATGGAATCCGACTTCAAATATTTGCTTTTCACTCATCGACAATACATTGGGTCAATGTGTGTTATTTATTTCCAAGATTAACATACCGTTTAGGTGAAATAGATTCAATTTAATTCAATCTTTGTCAGGAGTATAAAAAATATGTGGTTTTTATAGAAAACATATGAAAATTTGAATGCAGCAGGATTCGAATCCGCGCCTCTTGGAAGCGGTCTAAGTGCTCTGATCGCTAAGCTATGCGATCTTATCCATATCTATGTGAGTGATTAGCTTGCATATTGTTCAGAAGTATAAACTATATAAATGTAAATTTTAATTTGATTTTGTTTAGTAGTTGCGTAAAACAGTAACATCCATTCCTACTTGTTATCAGTTATGCTATAATCATAATATACTAAAGGCTATAGACTTAAAGACTTTGTAAGGTAACCTTCCTTAAAAAGGCTATAGACTTATAGACTTTGTAAGGTAACCTTCCTTAAAAAATACCATGACACATTGTGAATGATAATTAATATTTTAACAAAAAAGAAAACTGATTTGAAAGAAAATGCACCAAAAAGTAAAATTATTACGTATAACTCAAAAACTACTCGTCAGGTCTTAACTAAATTTAAATGAAATAACAAAAGCACTAGCTATCATATAAGAAAAAAATCATCAAAATTGGTTCATCCAATAAAAACTTATGCGGTAACAAAGACATAACAAAAACAGTCGAATCGATAATTTCTTTCTTTTTCCAAGTCGGTAGAAAATTGAAAAACAGAGTGACGTGACACTAAATTGACTGTCTATTTAAATAACATGCTGGTGGTAAGTTAAAATAAGATACCATATCCCAAATCAAACGACCTGATTTGCTTAAAAGGAAAAATCATTAAGATTTTGGTAAAAGTAAGATCTGGGGAGCAATTACGGCGGCTTTCAGCGAAATGTCTTTTCTAAATACTTAATAAGGGACTGCAGATAAATTAAGTGGTTCATTATTTAGTAGCTTTTTGTATAGTTTTAACTCAATTTTCGTGTCTTCTCAATTTGGCTGGGTTAGTTATAATTTTAAAAGACAATTATTCACCTTTTCTTTTACTGAAACTGAGGTATTTTTGAAGTGATCACATATATAAGTGTGTTAAACGATTTTATAGAAAATCTTATGGATTAGCTTTGAAGCTAATGCAACATGCAACTGTTGACAGTTGCATGTTGCACATTTCCCATAAAATTATTTCCATATTTTCATTAATTGGCTATAAAAATCCTACTCATACCATACATATACACACGCTCATTTTATACATAGCTGATTTTATATACGTGGTTAAGGAATTCCTCAATAAGTGCTTATCTGCGTCAAAATAACGTCCGTTACCTAAAGTCTAGTGTCAAGGTCCTCCGTTCTCCACTTTCCATCCCAAAATCAAGACGCTACATGATGAGTGACGGAATTCAACTCGATGGTTTATTTGATCAAAGCCAAAAAAAATCAATATAATCATTTACCAGAGGGAAGATCGAACTAACTACCAATCGCGTTTATAGTAAGACACTCTTCCACTGCACTACGATATCCTCTTCCTAAATATACTCTATAAAGATTTTAATAACGCCTGTCGTGGCGCAGAGGCACAAGCGTGCGACTGTAAACATGACAGGTTGTGGATTCGATTCTCACTCCAGGAAATGTTATTATTTTCATTTCCTGGGCTTAGTAACAAGGCAATGCGCGGCGCTGAGTTCCGCCACTCAACACGCAATGCCTCAATTTGGCGGAAAGTGGGGAACGGAATTGTTTTAAAAGAACGGAGTGTCTTAACACTAGGTTCTCAGGTTCCCTCTGCCTACCCTGCTATATGTGGGATACAGTGTGAAGTTAAAAAAAAATTATTTTAATTTCCATGAAATGTTAATCTTTAGTTATAATAAAAATGACATGAGTGTCAGAAGCCGCAGAACGTCGAAATAGCCTCTTATACACTTATTATCGCATTACACGCCCCGACATTGGATTACTGTCAGGTTTCAGCTTGTCGATAGCTCCACAGAATGAGCCGCAGTTTTTTAACAAAGCGGATTTAGGGGTTGGAAAGAAAATAAATATTTCATGTTAATTTTTTAATAAATTCCCAATGGAATCTAATCTTTATTTCGATGGTAGTAAAATATATTTTGTGTTTACTCTCTGTGTATGATGCGTAGTGTATATTTTTACCACAAATTCGTCCATTTTTAAAATAAATTGGATCCGGATCGGGTCTTTTATAAAATTGTAACATTCACATTTCTAGAATTTTTACTGAAATTATTATATATATTTTTACATGTTTTCAGTTGGAATGGTAATACTTGGTGTAAGGGATTACAGTTTACATGTACTATTGATAATGTATGTATATTTTTGTTTCATTCTTAAATACCAGTCGTGGCGCAGAGGCACAAGCGTGCGACTGGTTGGTTAAACGCGGCAGGTTGTGGGTTCCATTCCCACTCCAGGAAATTAAAGAATTTTCATTTCCTGGGTTTGGTAACAAGGCAAAGCGCGGCGTTGAGTTCCGCCACTCAGCACGCAATGCCTTAATTCGGCGGAAAGTGGGGAACGGAGTGTCTTAACACTAAGTTCCCCTCTGCCTACCCTGCTATATGCAGGATACAGCGTAAAGCTATGTATGTATGTACGAGTATGTATTTTTAAATATTTGTTTAATTTAATTTTGTTTGACGTTGTCACAAAATGTCTTTAAAATGAGTGCCAATAGGACTGTCTTGGTATAAGGTTACTTTTGCATACTTTGTAAGAGATGTTTTAAGCTTAAAATTGATTTTTTTAATATATCTTAAATAATATTAGTTCTTTTTATGCAGCTTCACGCTTTTTCCAACATAGCAGGGTTCTCAAAGAGAGCCTGGCGTAGTCACTTTGTCTTTCATCCATAAAATATGGTCAAAATCAAACAATACTATTTAAAGTAAAGTATATTTTTTTGTATTTACATCTTCTCGCTCTGATAACAAGGCAAAGGCATTGTGTTTCACCATTCAGTACACAATGCCTCGGTTTCGGTGGAATCAATATTAAGGGAACGGAGTGTTAATACTAGGTTCTCAGATTCCTTCTGCCTAACCTGTTAGTTGCGCCTGTTAGTAGCCTAACACATCTGATACAAGAGTGCCCCAAGTTTGTCCATTCGAGACATTTACACTTGTCTACGTGCATATTTGAAAATGTCTCGGAGACGTACAATTTTATATGATTCAGTCGTAGTGTCCCGGCAATAAAGTCTTTTAATAAATTCATTGAACATCTAGTAAATACCTTAAGGAATAGAACAAAAATGTGAATTAACTCAGCAATAACTCAATAATTTCGATCAACATAAATAAAATAAAATTTGTGAAATAACTAATATAACTAATGAAACAAAAATAACTAATGAAACAAAAACTATATAACTAATGAAACAACTATATAACTAATGAAACAAAAATATATTTTTTTTTTTTATATAACTAATGAAACAACTATATAACTAATGAAACAAAAATATATAACTAATAAAACTTTAACACCAACTACTAAAAACTTTCAATAAACTTAATCATTCTATCGCCCGTACCAAATCGCGGGGGCAGTCTGATAGTAGACTGAAGAAGAGGGAAAAAAAAGTTACTACTTCACGTTCAAAGAATTCAAAGATCTCTCATCCCGTTACACTAACTGTAATGTAACCTGTTAGTTGCGGGATACAGCGTGAAGCTAAAATACATAACAAAAGACTCACCTATAACAGTAAGGTTAACTCTTGAATTTCTAGTTTGAGCTTGTTTGAAGTCTACCCTACATCTATAGATTCCTTGGTCAGTTGCTCTAACCCTGTCCACTCCGAGCTCCGCCGGTCTCCTCTCTGGCAGGAAATAGGCTCTCGAAGCAAAAACACTTTCATCCGACCATCGTTCTGCAACACCGAAGTCCTTTTCCCTCGCGTCCACGCTGTGTGAAATAGAAAAATATATTTAATAATTATATTTACTTTTAAATAATGAGGTCTGTTGTGGCACAAACGTGCGACTGTATACGCGACAGGTTGTGGGTTCGATTCCCACTCCAGGGTATATATATTTAAAATAATTAATATTTCGTAATTTCATTCCTTTGGTGTGGAGTTCCGCCACTAAGCAATACCTCAATTCAGCAGACAGTGAGAAACGGAAATATTGAAAGAGAACAGAGTGCCTTAACACTAGGTTACCTGGTACTTCTACCTACTGCCTATTTTTTTTTTAACTTCACGCCGCATATAGCGGGGTAGGCAAAGGGATCCAGAGAACCTAGTGTTAAGACACTCCATTCTCTTTCAACAAATCCGTTCCCCACTAAAAAATTAATACTTTTTTTAAATTAGTAAAAAAAAAAATATAACTCACGTGTTATTTTAATGAATAGAATATGTTATTGTAAAGCTTCATCTAGATCTGTTCAGTAGTTATTGCGTGAAAGAGTAAGAAGCATCCATGTTGAGAAACTCGCATTTGTAACAATATAACTTTAATAAATTAAAATTACATTATTATATGTTATATACTAAGACATTTAATCTATCGCAGTGCGGTAAACGCGATTGGTTATGGATTTGATTCCCACTCAGGGAATTATATTTAGCCTATTTTCATTATCCCTCTCTGGTAAGACATTGCGCGGCGTTGAGTTCCGCCAGCTAACACGTAATGTCTGGAATCCGTACGGAAAGCAGAGAACGGAGTGCCTTAACACTATGCTCACTTAACAATTATACGGTATAAGTAGTAAAGCTGTTTCCTTTTAAATAAACGTTCAACTATAATAACAAACAAGTACATGAAAAATTGAGTTGTTTGTATTCATGAAAATTTCGATAAATCTTTTTTTTTCTCACAAAAGTTTGTATCGACTTTGACGCGCGATAAGCCAATGTTGTTTTTCATGACACGTGCCTATAATCGGATTTTTTTTTTATATAAATCAGTCAGAAATCCTTATTTTGTGTGCCCTAATATTTATATTTTTTTATTATAGAGCGAGTTATAATATTAAAAAAAAATTAAAGAACAGATTCTACATAGCAGTGTAGAGAGAACATAGTGTTAAGACTCTCCGTTTACCGCCGTTTAATTTTCTTCTTTATCCTTTCTCTGTTATTACCATACAATTTTTACTTCAACATAACATTTTTTTTAGCTTCACGCTGTATCCCGCATATAGCAGGGTAGGCAGAGGGAACCTAGTGTTAAGACATTCCGTTCCCCACTTTCCGCCGAATTGAGGCATTGCGTGCTGAGCGACGGAACCCAGCGCCGCACTTTGCCTTGTTACCAAGCCCAGGAAATGAGAAATTCCATTTCCTGGAGTAGAAATCGAACCCACAACCTGTCGCGTTTACAGTCACATACATTTTATTTTTATTTCAACATAACATAAATCCTTACTATATCGGCGTTGAGTTCCGCCACTCAGCACGCAATGTCACGATTCATCGGAAAGTGGGGAACGGAGTGTCTAAACATTAGGTTCCCTCTACCTACCCTGTTAAATGCGGGATACAGCGAAAAGCTATGTATGTATGTATGTATGTATCCTAAAAAGTGAGTAACAAAATATATTTGTTAGAAAATTCACTAAACAACGTCTTATGTGCCCGAGTAATATAATACTTGAAGTACAGTTGATAAATTAAATCATAAGAAAATGTCACGTGTAATGTAAGGCGCGGTGTGAAATAACATACTGAGAAAGTCCTTATTAATGCTAGAGTAAGGGCGTTTGTGTTTCTCAAGGAGACAGGTAGTGTTGTTTTTTATGGCTGTACGCTTTTTCTGCATAGTAAGAGAATTTAGTGTCAAGACACTCCGTTCTTTCTATTGCTTTAAAGTATACAAGTGCTGTGTTTTAAGTATGTGGTTGGCACATATTAGGAATTAAAGGTATTTTAGTAGCGTGCGTTAATACGTATTTTTGTTAAAATAAATTATTATTATTTTTTAACAAGGCAAAGCGCGGCGTTGAGTTCCGTTACTCAGCACGCAATGCCTGAATTCAGCGAAAAGTGTGGAACGGAAATTAGGAGAACGGAGTGTCTTAACATTAAGATGCTGGGTGAATTTATTTTTTTTAACTTCACGCTGAATCCTGCATATAGCGGGGTAGGCAGAGGGAACCAGAAAACCTAGTGTTAAGACACTCCATTCTCTTTCAACATTTCCATTCCCCACTTTCCGCCAAATTGAGGCATTGCGTGTTGAATGGCGGAACTTAACGCCGCACTTTGCCTTGTTACCAAACCCAAGAAATGAAAACACTAAATTTTACATTTCCTGGAGTGGGAATCAGACACACAACCACAACACAACCGGACAGGCGTTGTTGTGAAGCTAAATAAATATGTAAATAATATATTATGAACTAACCTGTATATAGGCGTGCCCAGATCTTCTCTATACCATAAAACGAGTAGTACCGCGTCATCTTCGTCTTGTGTGGCGACGTCGCATGGCAGGTACACCGGCTCACCTGCCACCGCCACAACTTGTGTCATTGGCGCTGTGAACAAAAATATTTGAAATTCAATATATGTATATAATATAATATATACATATATGTAGACTATAACACAGAAAATTACCGTCAAAATTAGTAGTACTAGGATAGGTAGAGCGAGGAGCGCGGGCAGAGCAGTTGAACGCGCGTTTAATGCACATTTTGAAAGGGGGGGCCCCTTTTAAAATGTGCCAAACCCCCCCCTTTTTAAATGTGTTAAACCATTTATCCATCAACGCAACACAAACTTGCGTATTTATAATATTAGATCTTTTTAAACTACTTTAAAAAAAAGAGAATTTCAAATCGACTGTATATTGTTTTTGTATGTTACTGTATAATTTTTTACTAGGTGTTTTAGTAGGACCAATATTGATGATTGTTTCGTGCTTCAAGATAAAGTCCTATTTAAATTATGTTAAGATCGGATGAATTTGGAGTTATTCGTAATAATTCAATCATTAGGTAAGTTTTTTTAATAATAATAATAATTTAGCATATATATAATACAAATTACTATAGGTTGTTTTTCTTTTCTCATTGTTAACATGAAAATTGAAATTGAAAAATTAAAGAAATACCATATATTCAGTGAATCGAAGAAAAAAAAGCTATATAGAAACAAAGGAACGTTTATTCTAAAAAGAGAAATATACAAAATATTCCTTTTCAATTTGGGTCCTAAAGCTCAACACAATATTGCATGTTGAGTGGAACCTGAGAGTGTAGTGGACTTATCACTCGATCTTTTGTACGAGTAAAATTTGAAAACAAAAATATTCTTGAAAGGTGATAAAACAGACGCAGAGTACTTGTTCTTCTTTTTATCTATGTGCATAAAAAATTGGGTTACTGAGTGACTTACAGATAACTTACAGGCGAAATTATCTGCTTGGCCAAAGAAAGATGAAATTTGGCTTGAAGTCTCCTTAAAGAGTGTATTAGGTGTAATAAATATAAATTTTTAAACCCCATTTTTACCCATTTTCGTCGGAATTTTGAGAAATTATTACAAAAATGGGAAACACTTACTACACATATAATTCACGCAAAAGAAAAACAGCCGAAATTTCTAAGCAATTCTTGGAATCACCATTCTTGTACCGGGCTAATCACGCTGCTCCGAGAGGAGCACTGAGAAGTACCAAGAACTTGCGATCCAAGTGTAGGTTTGAGGGGCCTTGTGCATAAGCTCTCTTTGCCTACTAATAGAGAAAGGAGCTCGGGCTATGGAGGTGATAATTAATGCGCATTAGGGCCCCTTAAACCTACACTTGGTAATCAGCAGCAGAAGCAGTTCGCTTTTTTTATAGCTGCACACATTTTCTTTCATTACAGAGAGGACACAGTGTCAAGACACTCCGTTCGCAACTTGGTAATATAATTTGCAAAATATACCAAAAAATACTACCTGAAAACTTCAATTCATATTATATTCCTGCAATTTAAAAAATATATAAGTTAAATTTCTTTGAATTTTATCACAAGAATTTTTAAGATAAGCTTATCTTATAGAGTAGAAAAAACGAAAGGGAGTCCGGATAATCTCAGCGTCCGCCGGAACTGTAGTGCTTCTCACTGTCCGGTTATCATTACTTCCCTAACTTGTTACCTCACTTTTTATGTTAAAATGAACTGAAAATTTTCACTGAAAAACTGAACATTTCTTCATTTTTAACCGATTTCAATAAAATTAATAAAAGAAAATTCTTAATTCAATTGTATTTTATTTTATTTGTGTTACCTTTTAACTTTTTACTGGGTGAACCAATTTTGATGATTTTTTTTTATATTATAGTTAGTACTTTTTATGTGGTCGCATATAAACTTCGTTAAGATCTGAGGGAGGTAAGCAGAGGGAACCTTGTGTTAAGACACTCCATTCCCCACCTTCCGCCGAATTGAGTCATTGCGTGCTGAGTAGCTTAACTCAACGCCGCGCTTGTTACCAAACCCAGAAAATATAAAATTCCATTTCCTGGAGTAGGGATCGAACGTCGTACGCTTATGCCTTTGCGCTATGACAGGCGATACTAAAACAGTAACAGCATATAATATTTGATATTTAGTATTTTCATTTCCCCGCTCTGGTAACAACGCCAAGCGCGGCGTTGAGTTCCGCCAATTAGCACGCAATGTCTTAATTCGGCGGACAGTGGGGAACGGATCTTAAGAGAACGGACTGTCATAACACTAGGTTCCTAGGTTCCCTTTGCCTACCCTGCTATACGAGTATGCCGGATACAGCATGAAGTTAAAAAATAGCAATAATCCCTATCTCTTCTCGAACATCACTATCTATTTGGTTATTCGATTCAAATGAGATAAGAAAATACATTGCAAAGCAGTATCTGATAAAATCCACTTAGTTTATGCAGAGAGCTTTCCATGAAAGTAAATTGTTTGTTTTCTATCACGACTACTATCTGTATAGGTGTTCGAGGCATAATAGAAAGCGTTAATTTTATTTTAAGCTCTTTGTGCTTCTCTTTGGAAAGATTAATTGTATTATTTTTTTTTTATTTCTGGGTTCTAAAGGCTATTGATTCTTGTATGATTGTTAACACGATTGGTTGTGGATTCGATTGGCACTTACATACATACACTCGATTGGCACTTACATATATACAGCTTCACGCTATATCCCGCATATAGCAGGGTAGACATAGAGCCCAGTGTTAAAACACTCCGTTCCCCACTTTCCGCCGAATTAATGCATTGCGTGCTGAGTGGCGGAACTCACCTCTGCGTTTTGCCTTATTACCAAACCCAGGAAATGAAAAAATCCATTCTGGAGTGCGCTCTGCGCCACGACAGGCGTTATATTGGGTTGTTATATTAAAATTATGTTATTTTTTCCGCTCTGTACAAAGCACAGCATTGACACCCCATAAAGTAGTGAACATAGTGTCTTGGCACTACGTACTCTCGCTTTTAAATCTATTATTTTTTTTTTATTTATTAAGATTACCAACGGCTTTTACAATAATATAAAACTAGTTAAAAAATAGCTTACAATCTAATACAATTAATGTAAACCACTTAAAGGTAACCATCGCATCCAAAAACGTATTTAAAAGCAAAAAAAAGAAATATGTGTACAATCGATACTTTATAAATTGTTACTAAATAAACCAAAGTAAAAATTATAGTACATTGAAGAAACAAATATTATGAGAATTGAATCAGTAACCATAAATCAGTAATTATAGTTACCATTATTATAAAATAGTGGGTAGCTATTAGGTAGTACTTTTTTTTTTTGACACTCCCACATTCTACCTGATGATCCCCGCGATTTGATACGGGCGACACAACTGCTTGTCATATTTAATACAGTTATATTTTTTGTATCAATTTATATAATTTTATTTATTAGATATATTATTAGGTAGTATTAAACATTAACTCGCCCACATTTCCTCCATATAAATTTAAAGCATATCTACGTATACAACCATTAAACTAATTTGATACATTGAGTAACTGCTAAGACCGTTATTGAAGACAGTATCGTGAAATATAGGAAGGCTAGAGCAACGGACGTTTGAAAATTAATAGTATTTCCTAGGAACCGTGTACCGATAGCTAGGCAACGTCGAAACTGTTAGTTCAGTACAAATGACCAAGTTGAATTGAACGCTCGAATGCTTGGTTTATTACTGCTGTCTAGAAAAATTTGTGGACTTGCTACTTGCTTGTTGCAATGTGAAAAAATACGTATTGGTTTCATTTTTTAAATATACTGTATGTGCTCTTTAGGTATATGAAACGCAAGATAAGAAAACGTCTGTCGTGGCGCAGAGGCACAAGCGTGTGACAGTAAGCAAGACAGGATGTGGGTTCGTTCCCCACTTTCCACCGAACTGAGGCATTGCGTGCTGAGTGGCGGAACTCAACGTCACGCTTTGCTCTGATACCAGGTCCAGAAAATAAAAAAAAACCATTTCCTGGAGTGGGAATCGAACCCACAACCTGTCGCGTTTACAGTCGCACGCTTGCCTCTGCACCACGAGAGGTGTCCAATAACAAAGAACATTAATATACAGTTAAATAGTGACAGACGGAGTGTCCTGACACTAGGTTCTCACAGACTACCTAAAGCTGCTTTAGTTAAATAGTGAGCTTATTTTATTTATCCATTCCAGGAAAAGTTGCAACGGTGCCAATTCTGACAAAACGTCTGAGAGTGCTTACCGGCTTTTGGCTCAGCGGTGAATTTTTAGTTTGCAGGCTCAAGAGTTTTTAGCTATGGATTGGGTTCTTACCAATTGTTGCGAGTGATTTACGATTTGAGCTTTTCATTGAAATAATCGCTTTTGAAAAGTGTTTTTTTTGTAGTAAGTTCCAATAACTGTCAACTTAAATATAATTTTAATTGTTACAAGAAAGACAATTAGCTTCAAATAAATGCATTAAAAAGTGAATTTGTTACAAATAACACAATAACTAGTCAAATCTTAACTAAAAAATGAGACCACATCAGAAGCATTAGCTATCAAATACAAAAAAGTCATCAAAATTGGTTCACCCACTAATAAGTCATGCGGTAACACATATAAAATATATAGTGAAATTGCAAATTTCTTTCTTTTTAGAAGTCCGTTAAAAACGTTTGATTTACTGAGTAACTGATAGACAAGATACAGGTGAAACTACTGCCCATAGAAAGCTGAAATTTGGTTTGTATGCTCCTTGGGGAGTATAGAGGAGCAATAAAAGAGGATTTCGAGAAATTTTTACAATAATCGGAATAAATAAGGGTTTTATAAGGCTTTTGTAGTCCACGGAAACGAAGTCGCAGGTGACAGCTAGTTAGTAAATTTGTACTCAATTGAGTTGAAAATATATTTGATTTTTTAGTTTGTTTATTAAAAAGTAAAACAAAGCATAGGTACTAGAAAATGTTTCTAGTAGTTTCAAGTCTCTTTGTATTGATATCGTTTCATATAATATTATTGGCTATATTTAATATTTTTTTATATATAATTTAATTTTAATAAGTGGCCACAGTGGCATAGTAGGACAACAACCGGTTATAAGCGTGAGTGGTAATGGGTTCATTTCCACAAACCTGTCGTGGCGCAGAGGCCAAGTTTAGATTAGTTTAGTATTTTCATCTCCTGGGTTTGGTAACAAGGCAAAGCACGGCGTTGAGTTCCGCCACTCAGCACGCAAAGCCTCAATTCGGCGGAAAATATAAAAAGTATACATTTTTCTTTCAATTTAGATAGATCTAGCCTTAAAATCACAAAATAACTAAAATTTTGGCCAGAAATTCCTCTCAGCAGTTCCCACAGTATTCGTAATCGTACGTTGCATAATTTTAGCATATCGGCCGCGTGCAATAGCGTTGCTGTCACCGTGGAATAGTGTCACTTTAGTAAATTATACGGGGAAGATTGATGAGATGCCTTATTTTGTACTCCTTTGTGTGCACAGTGATACAAGCTTGTATGTTACTTGCTATTCGTATATTTTAGAGTATATGATGTATATAATTTTATTATACAATTTTTTTTCACGCTTTATCCCGCATATAGCAGGGTAGGTAGAGGGAACCAGAGAACTTAGTGTTAAGACACTCCATTCTATTAAGATTTCCGTTCCCCACTTTCCGCCGAATGAAGGTATTGTGTGCTGAGTGATGGAACTCAACGCCGTGTTTTGCCTTGTTACCAAACCCAAGAAATGAAAATACTAAATTTTACATTTCCTAGAGTGGGGATCGGACCCACAACCTGTCGCGTTTACAGTCGTCTTAACACTAGGTTATCTGGTTCCCTCTGCCTACCCCGCTATATGCGGGATACACCGTGAAGTTAAAAAAAATATGTATTTTATAACTTCCTTCTTTTTCCCGTAAACAAGAGTCAGAGAGAACCTAGTGTAAAAACACTCCGTTCTCCACTATCACATATATAAATTACAATACATATTTAACAATATAATTTTATAAATATAATACAGTATTGTGTTATAATCATGACGTAGAATCTTATAGAAACGTGATGACCTTGTTAATCCTAAGGGAAATCCTGCCTGTCGCGTTCTAAGATATGACACGAGTAATGCCATATATACGAAAGGGGAGATTGGGGAGATTCTGATAAAATATATTATTATATATTTTGAAGAACACTTTGTATGACATAATATAAATAATTTTTACTTCTTATGCTGATAATTCTTGTTTTTTATGCTTAACGCTTTATCTCGCATAGAAAGATAAACATAGAGAATCTAGTGAGAATACCTACCTACCTAACTTCACGCTTTATCCCTAGCGGGGTAGTCAGAGAGAACGGAGCGCCAAACTCTACGGCCCCTGCATACCTCTTTCGCCTCGTCCGCAGTCATTAACCTTTTCATGCATGCTCTCCTCCTGTTGGGGTCCTCATGCTTTTTACGTGACCTTCCTCTAGTATCATTGATACTGTATTCTCGAAGGTCAACCGAAGTATCCCCCTACCTCTCTTGCCACTCACCTTTGCTTCATATATGTTTCTCACCATTCTTTCATCACTGGATAAGTGATAAAAGAAGGTGAGAAAGATATACTTGACGACTCTCGCCGTGCCCAAACCACCTAAGCATGTTCGTCTTCATTCTTACTATAACGTTCTTGCTTTTAATGGTAATCTAGTATCAATTCATTTCGTTTTCTTCTATACGCCCAAATTTAAGACATTGCGTGTTAAGTGGTGGAATTCACGTTGCGTTTTGTCTTACCAGAGGGGAAAAATAATGATTATTTAAAAATAATCATTTTACTCGAGTGGGATTCGAACCCACAAATATTTACATTTACAGTCCGACGCTGGCTCAATGGGCCACGTAAGCCACGTTTTTATATGTATTATTCTATTACCTGCATGTACATGGACGCCAACGTGGCGCAGTAGGACATCGTGTGACTGTAAAAACGACTAGATGTTGGTTCGATTCCCATTTAGGGGAAAGATCACATATAAATGTTTTTTATTTCTCCTCTCTAGTAATACAAAAGACGGCGTTTTGTTCCGCTACTTAATCAACACAGAATATCTGGAATTCGGTCGTAAAGTGAAAAACGGAATATCTTGGCACTACGTTATCACTTTCAGTGATAAGATCGTCTTTATGCATTTATTATATTATTAAAATCATCTGTACAATATATCTTTCAATATAAACATTTATCTATTTACTTTGCTATACAGGACAAAGCGTGAAGATATATTTTTTTTTTAACTTCACGCTGTATCCCGCATATAGCAGGGTAGGCAGAGGGTACCTGAGAACCTAGTGTTAAGACACTCCGTTCACTTACAACAATTCCGTTCTCCACTTTCCGCCGTATTGAGGCATTGCGTGCTGAGTGGCAGAACTCAACGTCGTGCTTTGCCTTGTTACCAAACCCAAGAAATGAAAATACCAACATTTCCTGGAGTGGTAATCGGACCCACAACCTGTCGCGTTTGCTGTCGCACGCTTGTGCCTCTGCGCCACGACAGGCGTCAAGATACTATTGCTTCTAATATAAAAAACATAGCCACAGAAACTGCAAGTCTGATCTACTTATTTATATAAATGATAAGTTATCAAAGGTTCACATAGACGACATAACCTTGCGCGTCCTTAGGGAAATCTTATTCGTACAACAAGACGAGTGGTGCAATACATATGTAGATTAAACGCTTATGTTTGTATGAATTTTATATTACCACCATTTCAATTGGGTTAAATATTTGGGTTAAAAATTGGATTCTAAAGGGTGAGGAATAGGTCTTCTTAATTTTCTTATAGTAACGTAAAGTTAAAGTTACATATAGTAAGAAAAATTTTATTTAGTTTTAATATTGTATAGAGATTTTAACATCATATTAAATCAAAATATTCTTTATTCAAATAGGCTATTACAAGCACTTTCGAATCGTCAATTTACAAAAAATGTCAGTAGTGTCAGTCTTAACGGAAGCTACCACCGGCTCGGAAGGCAGTTCTGCTGAGAAGAGCCGGCAAGAAATTCAACAGTTGCTCTTTTCAAATAAAAATTTACAATAAATATATAACTGTGATCAGCCTCCCGGGTGAATGTCAACAGCATTTAAATCCACACATTAACATCATTGTAGTATTCTTGAACAGAATGATATACTTTTTTCAATAATATGTTTTTAATCTTAACTTGGGGAACGGAAATGTTGAAAGAAAATGGAGTGTCTTAACATTAGGTTCTCTGGCTCCCTCTGCCTACCCCGCTATATGCAAGATGCAGCATGAAGTTAAAAAAAAATCTTAACTTTAAATTGTTGTCAGGTCTGTAATATATTATCAATAAATACTTATTTATTGATTTATACTTTTGCAACTGGCCTATATCATCGTGGAAAACGACGTGCATTACTGAGTTGCTTCTAATTAGATATTTTTAAGCTCTACTCTCGTCTAATTACAGACGAAATTCAGTGAAATTAAATAAATAAGGCGTAGTGACCTCTTCACTAAATCTCCTTTGTCTATATCTTGACCTAAAATATAATATAAAAAAGCAGGTTCACTCTTAATCCTACACAGCAAATCACTCAAAGAGAACCTAGTGTTAAGACACTCCGTTCAATGCTTTCTGTCCAGATTCAAAACATTACGCGTTGCGTGACGGAACTCAACGCCGCCCTTTGTCTCACCCAAGCTGACAAATTTAAAAGCAATAATTTCCCCGAATGGTAATCGAACCCACAACCACGTTTAAGGCACTATCTTACTGCACCACGATGTCCTCTGAAAATATAATATTAATATAAAAATTGAAATATCGATACCATACAAGCCTACGCAGAAGTCTGTAACAAGTTACGTGTCTATTACGTTGACAGATGTGTCACGCAATCGTATAGTGAAATCTTGACATGTTTTTCCTATATTTATTTGGTGGTTTTGTGATAATTTTTATTAGGTGAATGGATCTTTGATTATTTTCATTTCTTGGGGTTGGTAACAAGGCAAAGCGCGGCGTCGAGTTCCGCCACTCAACACGCAATGCCTCAATTCGGCGGAAAATGGGGAACGGAATTGTTGAAAGAGTATGGAGTGTCTTAACACTAGGTTCTCTGGTTCCCTCTGCCTACCCCGCCACATGCGGGAGACAGTTAGAAGTTGAAAAAAAAATCTTTGAATTTTACCGACTTTAAAATAGGAGGGTTCTTGATTTTAATGTATTTTTTTATTATATGTTACCGCATAACTTTTTAATGGGTGAACAAATTTTGATGAGTCTTATTTTTGTATGATAGCTAGTGGTTCTGATGTGGTCACTTATAAAAGACTTTTAAAGTAATATTTGATAAGTAGTTTTAGAGTTATTCGTAATAATTTTACTTTTTAATGTATTTTACTTGAATTCCGTTTTCTTTTTTGTTAAAATCTTGATTATTTTAACAATAACGTTAGATAACTAATAATAATTTATTTAAGTACTAATATATTTTTTTAATAATTTAGTTAATTTAAATTTATAAACATTTTTCCTAATTAACACGAACTCAATTTTTTGTGCTATGTGATATACATGTTATTAAGGCGACGTGTGTAATTTACGGGTAAATAGTTCTACTAATAAATATTACTAAAGTATTAGTAAAATTGTATATGTTATATATATAGAAGATATATAGTATATATATATATATATATATATATATATATATATATATATATATATATATATATATATATATATATATATATATATATATCTATATACAGAAAATGTATATATTTATATAATAATGTATTAACAGATAATTAATTAAATAATAAATAAAACAAATTTTACACAACTATAAACATATATTTGACGTATACGCATATTTACGCTTAAAAAGTTCAATCGGTGTAAATTATTTTTATTTCTCCGCCCTAGCAAGACAAAACGGGGCGTAGAGTTTCGTCACTCCTCACGCAATACGTTGGTAAGTCAACACTTATTTACGCGTAAACAGTTCCACTAATAAATTATTAGTAGTAAACGATTTCCACTAAAACAAAACCTATTAAATGTTACGTTCATCACTCAGAAATCGTGCAGCCACAAACATAATTAACCACTAAAATATCTCACTAATTATTTACAGAGTTCGACAAAAGCTTTCATTATACCTTCATAATAATTATTGGAAATGCGTATAATTGGATTATTATATATATACAAATATGAATGTTAAAATATATTAACTTATATCGTGCTCTATTATTTTGGTTTGCAAATGACCTTATGTTATGGTAAAGTTGTGTTAAACTACGCATTAGTAAGGGGTTCGAATCAGTTATTATCTTTCTAAATATGTATGTTTTTTTAGCTTGACGCTTTTTCTGTATTGCAGGGTAGTTAGATAACCTAGTGTGCAGAGACTCCGTTTTTCATTTTCCGCCCAAAATCTCATTATAATTTTCTTAAGTAGACTTATAGACTTACTTATATTCAGTTGAATTTTTTTTACGTTCACGCTGTATCTCGCACATAGCAGGGTAGGCAGAGGGAACCTGAGAACTTAGCGTTAAGACACTCCGTTCTCTTTTTTAACATCTCCGTTTCCCATTTTTCGCCACATTGAGGCATTGCGCGCTGAGTGGTGGAACACAACGCCGCGCTTTGCCTTGTTACCAGAGCAGTTTAGTTCAGAAGTGTTCAATTGAAGGTAATAAAAATTAATTAAAATAAAGGCTACGTTATGATATATGTCTATGATATATAGTTTAATTTTTTCTTATAATAAAGACGAAACAGACAACCGACTTCAAATAAAATTTTGCTATAAAGAAAAATTAATTACATTTTAATGAGATCGTCATCACATCATCAGATATCAGAAGCACTAGCTATCATATAAAAAAGAATTATCAAAATTGGTCCATTCGCTAAAAAGTTATGCGTTAAATACACATAAAGAAAAGTCTCAAGAGAACCTTTTTTTTTTGTTGTCAGTAAAAAAGAAGCCATCTCTTAGTAAATAAACCTTTTCTATTTCCTAAAACTAAATAAAGCTTATATCGAATGAAATATATAATTTATCACTAGCGGTACATTTTTAAGGTATTCCATGACGCAGTACATTCTGGACCTTTCCAATTTAGTGAACACCCTCGTCTATGGTGTTTTGCTCGTAAAAGTGACCCCCCACGAACCTTTTAAACTGCTTTTTTATTCAAATGTTTGTAATAAAAATTTTATATCTTACAAGAAATAATTAATTGAAACAAATGTATACTGATAACGTTTGGCTGTAAAGGGAATTGGTTGTAGGTTCAAATCTATTTAGGGTAATTATTGTAATTTAATAATTTTCATATCCCCGCTCTGGAAAGGCAAAGCAGGGTGTAGAGTTTTTTGCCGAAATTGCTTGGTGAGTAGTGGAGCTCAATACTGCGTTACAAAAGTGGTGATCGGCAATTCTCACGTTTGGTGTAAATTGGAGTGATTTGCGAGAAATAATAGAATTTGTTATTTGAAATTTCTTATAAAGGTGTCCCAAAATTAACGTAAGATTTGACTTTGCCGCCATTTGCTATTATATTCATTATTCATTCGCTATTAAAAGACTAAAATGGCATTTTCTATTTAATTCAAATCTTGCGTTAATTTTGGGACACCCTATAGTTATGCTATATAAAGAAATTATATTATTATTATTAATAATCAAGATATCATATGAATATCATTAAGTTATACGTAAAATTGGTAAAGGCTTTATAATATTTCGTAATACTTGTAATTTTTTTTTGAAGTACTTAACATTATTCTTTTCAAGTTATAT
>JAKGSA010000820.1:26552-86239 GCA_033558755.1 Philaethria dido
TATATATATATATATATATATATATATACACATATATATATATATAAACATATACATGCAACATAGAATTTAGGCTTATTTTGTTTAGGTTTTAATCTCATCGACATGTGTTTTGCACGAAACCGTAGAATTCCTGATCTAGAAATGATTTAAATATTTGTATCGCTACTTGTCTTACCCTGAGTTGTGAGTGTGGTAACACTATGGCCTTTTCAGTTACAACGACGTCCTCAATAAGCTTTACTTTATGCTAATTTTCATGCATTTCCTACATTTTTACTAGACACAAAGATTGGGACAGTTCTTCATTTGATTAAAACTAAATCAGAAAAAAAAAAAAAATTCTACGGGAAATGAATCCACGATCAACCCGAGAAAAGAGTAAGTATATTTAAATTATTTTCGCCGTTAATTTGATAGGAGGAAACAACTGCGTAAAGCGGACAGCGGAGTATTTTGACACTAAGTTCTCCGTACCCAATCCACTTTATGGGAAAAAGAAACTAACAAAAATTGAAAACAAATAGTAAATATTACATAATTAAATGACATTTTCAAGGTTGAAAAATCTAGGTTACGTTAATAAGCACGACCTTATTTACAAGTTAAAAAAAACAGCTACTTTGTTTAAATTTTACATTCAAATAAAAAACTGTGCACACAATAACAAGCTAACACAATTCAGCGTTTTGAGCGAACGAGAAGAAAGGTTATTTTAATGTCACTCCGGTATTTTATATCAACTTGATATCAGAGAGAAATCCGTAGAAAAGGTATGTATTTTTCGTTTATTAAATAGTTCGATTAATAAATTAAATAGTTCGATTTATAATAAGCGTAAAAAGTGAAACTGGGGAACGGAAATGTTAAAAGAGAACAGAGTGTCTTAACACTAGGTTTTCTGGTTTCCTCTGCCTACCATGCTATGCGTGGAATACAGTGTGAAGCTGAAAACAGTTTGATAACGTTTGATTTTTGATCATTGATGCTATTTATGCTAATTGTATCATAACTACCTACCATGTTAAATACCAATATTTAATTCTTGGTGGTAGGAGGTTCGTCCTCCGTCTGGCTCGCGACCACTATCATGTCAAAGACGAACCGCCAAATATCTTACGATGTGTTCCGGTTCGATGGCATGTAAGCCAGGTTTTCCCCTTTCCCACCCATCCTTTCCCCAAAATGTAGTGGTTCCGATAGCGGACTACTACATTATCCTCCCTTTCCATCTGTATCCTCTAGGTTGGCAACGCATCTAGTACATCTCTTGTGTCGTAGATGTTCATGGGCAAAGGTAACCACTTACCATCAGGCGGTCCTTCTGCTCGTTTGCCATCCGGTATCCATAAAAAAAAAAAAAAAAAATATTTCGGAAAGGAGTTTATGGGTGCGAATCATATACATGACTATAATTATATTTAGATTGTACTTTCTTTGGTTTAGTTAATTGGAAACAAGGACATAATGTGGAGTAATATTAAGAAACAGTATTATGTGACGATGAAACGTTCCCATGAAATAATGAGAGCAAAAACTTTTGCATATGATAAAAAAATATAAGATAAAATGATAAAAAGCTCATCTTTGTATTATAACCATATTGGCAATATTTAGTTTATTCATAGATAATATAAAAATATATATCCGTTGCTGCCACTTGAATAAAACAGAGCAGACCGTCTGCTAATAAAACTGTTTCTCGCTGTTAAGAGTAAAAATAAGTCATTTTCAGCCTCTGCCTGATCTGTTCATTGCATTGAAGGTCTGCCGCTTATGGTACTTGAATTATATTTACTATAGTCCCCGTTCACGCGTTGACAACGCGTTGCCTAGCAACGTATACGTCACTTTATAGAAACATGCATGTCAAACCACGATAGTGTGTTTAACATTTATTTTTTAAATTAATATATTTTTTATGCATTATTTTTAAAAAATATTAGCATTCTGCACTTCTTCGCAACATAAACTATAGGTATGCCAAATTTCATGCTCCTCCGCCCGCGTAATTTTCAAAAAAAGGGGTACAAAGTTTTTGCTTCATGTATTAATATATAGATTTAAAAAAAATATGACATATGACCTTCATTTGATATATCGTCAATTTACTCCTTCCTCAGTATACATTTTATATGGAAATAAAAAAAACCGTTGACATTTAAGAACCCTAAAACTAGAATTTAATTAAAATTTTCATACAACATCAGCACATACTCGTGCGCCATAACTTTCGTCGGGAATTACCGTTGAAAATTTTTACACATTCTAATTAAAACTGAATTAGATTTAATGAAAGGAGGGAAATGGGGGAACAAACGCCGACCAATTAGCGTAAGTACGTTTGTATCAAATTGCAGTAATTTTGTTACGAAATTTCTCATTTCAGCGAACTTTTGCTTCAAATGAATGTTGGCGAAGTAAAGATTCTTTTATATCTTAGTTTACTAGTTTCTGCTCGCGGTTTCGTTCGCGTGGCGTGTTAATAAACATTTTTTTTTGTAAAATGTTAATTGTATACTATTTTTATATTTAAACTATATTACTGCTATCAAATTTCATTTAACTCTCGGCTCGGCTCGGGGTCTCTTGCATTCCGGCTTTAACAAAAGTTCATGTTGTGTACTTTTAAAATTTTCCTACCAACTCATATTTTTGGTAGCTTCCTAGAAAGGATTATAATTGACGCTCACGCCGGTGAAAACCAGTTTGCACTTATGTGCTGTTGAAATCCGACGTTAATTGCCAGAGTAGGTAAGTAAGTAGGGTCTAATAGACTCCACTCGATGACATATGTAAATCAAATTTGACTGTTACTCTCTTTTATTTATTATCATTATATTTATATTATTGTTTCTTTTAATTTTGAAGTGATTTTAAGTATGTAAAAAGACCGTCTGTAAGTCAGCACATATTTTGTGATTGCTGGGAGAGGTAAATGATGAAGTTATTGGTGGTGAGGAGGATCAAGTAGTTGATGAATGTGATATTAATTCACAAGATTGTGACCTTAAAGTATCGACTGCTTTAATCACCACATGACCTTAGATATTTATTATACAGATTATATTATTCAGCACTCAGCACGCAATGCCTCAATTCGGCGGAAAGTGGGGAACAGAATTGTTGTAAGAGAACGGAGTGTCTTAACACTAGGTTCTCAGGTTCCCTCTGCCTACCCTGCTATATGCGGGATACAGTGTGAAATTAAAAAAAACATATATATATTATAAAGAATGGATTAATATGGATCTAGAATTCGAACGGAAAGTGTAGAACAGAATATCTTGACACTAATTTCTCTACTAAGTGTGTTAAACTAAAAATTAGAATTTAGCTGTTTCGGATAGATCTTAGAGTCTGTTTAATTCTAATATAAAAACAACCAATCCCACAAACAAATCATAATACTAAACACGTTACACCATTGTTTTTGCTATTGTTGTATGCTGGAGGCCTTTGTGTCTTCCATATTGCCTTATTACTTATAACAAATATCTTTTTAACTGTGTTGAAATTATACTCTGGACTTAAAATGTTATGTATACATTTTTTTACCAACTTCAAAAAAGGTTAAAGTGGATCTTATAACTTTTTACTGGATAAACCAATTTTGATGTTTACCTGATAGCTAGTGATTCTGATGTGTTTGCTTTTAAATTCATCTCATTTATTATAATTTACAAGCAATACTAAACACGAGCTTTAAACAGGAAAACAGAGAGTTTTAACACCAGGTTCACTACGCCAAAAGTAAAACACTATTATATAAAGATATATTACTTACTTAGCTTCACGCTGTATCCCGCATATAGCAGGGTAGACAAAGAGAACCTAGTGTTAAGACACTCCGTTCCCCACTTTCCGCCGAATTGAGGCATTGCGTGCTGAGTGACGGAATTCAATGCCGCGCTTTGTCTTGTTACCAAACCAGGAAATGAAAAATTCTATTTCCAGGAGTGAGAATCTAATCCACAACCTGTCGCGTTTACAGTCCCACGCTTGTGCCTCTGCGCCACGACAGGTAACAGATATATTAATGAAAAAATATGATTCCCTCATCCGACTTACAGTCAATTTTTCACAAAAGAAGCTTACAATAGAAAACATAGAGTCTTAACACTAGATTCTCTGCACCAAAAGTAGAACATTAATATACAAACATGCCTTATAATACAAAACAAACATAACACGAATAAGCTAGCTAAGACGAACCACTCAACGTACCAAGATTTGGCAACATTAATTATTTAGTTCAGTATTAAGCATTAATATTTCCATTTGGGCAATGATAATGGCTGGCTCTATTTAGTTCTAACATTAGCTCCCCGATGTAAAGTGGTATGTGAATAGTATACTAATTAGACTGGAGTAACAATAGCGAAGTAGAACGTGGATATTACTAAAATAGTTTAAGTCATGGCGCAGTGGAAGAGCGTCTGTGAACGATAGTTGTGAGTTCAATTTAGCTCGAACGAATGATTGTATTTGTTGTATTTACTTATTCTAGGAGAATTGAGCGCGGTTTTAAGTATTGCTACTCAATACGCAATGTCTTGGATTCGGACGGTAAGTGGAGAACGAACTGACTTTTTTTTTCTTTTTTTTTTTTTAACTTCACACTGTATCCCGCATATAGCAGGGTAGGCAGAGGGAACCAGAGAACCTAATGTTAAGACACTCCATTCTCTTTCAACAATTTCGTTCCCCACTTTCCGCCGATTTGAGGCATTGTGTGTTGCGGCGGATAGTGGTGAACGGAATTGTTTTAAGAGAACGGAGTGTCTTAACACTAAGTTCTTAGGTTCCCTCTGTCTACCCCGCTATATGCGGGATACAGCGTGAAGATTAAAAGAAAGAAAAAAAAGTTGTGAAGCCTAAAATATAAATAGGCATTATCACGTTTTATAAGTTCACTCCAATAACTAGTGAGCAAAAATTTATCCATTTTCTAAAACTGGGACGCATCATAATCTTAGGGTACATTGGTAACATAAGAATATCAACACTAATATGTTGAATAATAATTAAGATTTTCACTAAAAAAGAAAATCTTTTTTTGGAGTCTGCTAAAAATACAATATTGAGACCATTAGTTGTAAAATAATGAAAAAAATTATCAAAACATGAAATTTAATGAATATAAACTATTTAAACATAGCTATAGAGCTAAATATCAAATGGTGAGCAGAGAAAACTTAGTGTTAAGACACTCCGCTCATCGCTTTCCACTAAAATAAACTAAGCAAATAGTCCCATTCCGTAATCTCATGGTACATTGGCAACATAAGAACGTCAACACTACTACGTTGAATAATCTACCCCTACCCAGGTCCGGTATACTCGTATAATGGAATTACGCAAGGGACCTGTTTGTACAAAACAAATAGCCGAAAGTATTTATCATTTCTTAGTTCTGTTTATATGGGATAATGTAACATTTGGACAGTGTTCATTGTGATGTTAAATTAGAGTGGGAATTGTTATCCGAGTTTAAAACAAAGAGGCAGTGGCGAGGCGTCCAAACAACACGGTTTCCATCGGTTTACTTTAATGTTTAAAATACAAGTGTAAGACTTAAAAGAAATCGCCAACGAACGTCGCCAGGAAGATGTGAACCTCAAATTGTAATTGAGTTTACAAAAAAGACAAGGTCAAGAAATGTGTGAGAGGTTATCAATCCGACTTTTTTGTGTGTGTTACCGCATAAGTTTCTTAGTAGTTTCAAAGAGAAAAATTAAGTTATCTTGCCATACTTATTTTTTTTCATAATCGTTGTTTTAAAAGAATGGCATATATTTACTGATATTTCTATAAAATAATTCACTCGGCACGCAATGCCTCAATTCAGCGGAAAGTGGGGAACGAAATTGTTGTCAGAGAACGGAGTGGCTTAATACTAACTTCTCATACTATGTATGTAAGTATGTTAAAATAAATATTATGTACCGTCTGGTTGAAAATTGTAAAATTGCTGGCAGAGGGAGAAAATCTAGTCATAAGTAATATTGTTCCTATTGCCTCCTTTCCGCTTAGAAACATTGTGAGGTGATTGTAGGGACCGTGCTGGCTTTAAACCGGGGAAATTATTGTATTATACATAAAATAGCTTGATTATACATTCAATAAAGTAATAAAGGTATTATTTTTTTTTAACGCCTGTCGTGGCGCAGAGGCACAAGCGTGCGACTGTAAACACGACAGGTTGTGGGTTCGATCCCCACTCCAGGAAATGTAAAATTTAGTATTTTCATTTCTTGGGTTTGGTAACAAGACAAAAACGCGGCGTTGAGTTCCGCCACTCAACACGCAATGCCTCAATTCGGCGGAAAGTGGGGAACGGAATTGTTGAAAGAGAAAGGAGTGTCTTAACACTAGGTTCTCTGGTTCCCTCTGCCTACCCCGCTATATGCGGGATACAGCGTGAAGATAAAAAAAATATATATTGCCCATAGATAATGCTACAGGTAAAATTTATTAATAATATTTTTACATAGTGTCTGAAATTCGGTAACAATGTGGTGAAGTCTCTGATCACACTGCTATACAAAGAAAGGGCTGAAACTGGAAAAAATATTGAAAAAATTGCGTTTTTGATGTAATCCTAACATAGTTTTATGGGATTATAGTAATGGCATTGAAAAACTATAAATGCGACAATTATATTTGGATGGATGTTATTTTAATGATACTTTAAAGTAATCTATCATCAGAATAACACATAGGCAAAAATTTACAAATATTTTATGTAACTTGGTCATAATACAACGATAAGTACCTAATAGTAAATAAGTATAACAAGATATATAAATAATAATAAGAATAGGTAGTCAGAGCGAGCCTAGTGTCAAGACACTCCGCCTCCGCAAGATATGCTGATTTTAGTCCAAATCTTGAACATTGCGCGTTGCGCAGCGGCACTCAACGCCGCGCTTCGTCCTACCAAAGAGTCAAACAAAATATATAGATATATACATAAAACATAACACACGCCATATTACTCTGTTCCTATATAAAGTAAAAAATTGCTCAAATCCCTGGAAAATATTTGATTGAACAAGGATTATTTCGTTCGTAGAACAGCGTACAAAATCTAAATACATTTACGTATTCATATGATAGTAGGATTTATTTAATGAATTTTCAGGTTTTTGTGATAAAAAATATTCTAGATTAACCTATTGCAACTTTACGCTTTTTCCTGTATAAGAAAGTAGTCAGAGAGGACCTAGTGTTAAGACACTCCGTTCTCAAGTTTCCACCCTAAATCGAGACATTCTGTGAGGTCCGCATTTTAACGCCGCATTTGTTTATTATATTAGAGCAGAGAGCGAAACTCAACACCGTGTTTTTCTTATCAGGGCGGAGAAATAATTTAATTATAATCATTCCCCAGATCGGGAATCGAACCCGCAACTATGACGCTTACATTCAAATGCTGCCTCAGTGCATCATGATGGCATTATCATATATAGTATATAAATAGTACTACAAATACTATAACATAATAAAGCAGCTTCACGCTTTATCCTATTTAGGTAATCAGAGAACTCAGTGTCAAGACACTCCGTTTTCCGAATTCACAGCACAAATATACAAACATATAGGTCCTACATTATAAAAAATGATGTATATTATTATTAAAACGAATTTCGAGTTATTTTCAGTAACAAAAAATATACTTTATATTTGATGTAAGCGTAAATAGGCTTTTATGCTCGTCAAACAGACATTATTTGACGTCAAAAGAGAAAAAAATATATAAATATATGATTCCCAGTATTAAGGTCCAGTTGTATAAAAAGTATAAAATATTTATGTTTTTACCGATTTCAAAAAAGGAGGTGGTATTCAATTTGTCTGATTTTTTATTTGTGTTACCGCATACCTTTTTAGTGGGTGAATCAATTTTGATGATTCTATTTTTATATGATAGCTAGTGCTCCGAATGTGGTCCCAGTCAAAGGATCCCAGTCAAAGCCCACTGACGAGTAGTTTTTGGGTTATTCGCAATAAATGTTTGAATTCAGTTTCCTTTTATGTTAAGATTCTATTTACTACTTTACATATTTACGGCGCTTTATTTCATATTATAAGCAGCCATCGAGGCCGAATAATGTCAGATTATGGGTTCGATCCCCATTTGATGCAAAATTTAAATTAAAATTTCTTTCCTTACTTCTCTCGTTTTTATAGGTCAAGGCGTAGTTACGTGTTAAATATTTTGAAATGTGCTAATTAACTCCTTTCATTTGGCACCCCACACGGTACCCAGCAACGATTTTTTTGCTTTCATTCGCAATTGCCAATCGCTAGAGGGCACCATATTGAATTAAGAGTGTCATATATCTAAGAACACTTGGAGTATCAATATCTATCTAACGTCACCTTAATTATATAATTCGGTCCAGAGGTTTGGAAGATACGAGATAATAAAGAATATTACGAATATACATGATATGCACGAAAAATATAACCCTCCTCTGACGGTTGGTTAATAATAAAAGGAAAAAAAGAATTTCTTTTTACAGCTTCACGTCTTTTTGCATAGCACGGTAGTCAAACCTAGTGTCAAAACACTTCGTTCTTCGCTCGAAATCAAGACAATCGAATTGAAAAAATTGTAATACTTTAAATATAACCAATACCCAAATGGTGATTGAAGCCATAACCAATTGTTTTCCCATCTTCTACCTCACTGCGCCATTTTATATTCAAAAGAAGGAAAAATAAAAAAAATTAAATATTACAATGATCAATGAGAAACGTAATATTATCTATCTATAGTCGTTTACATAATAATTTCGGAATGAGAAATTATTCGCCTCAAAGGCTCTTTGTCAAATGCTTTGTTAATTTGTCGTTCAATTTCATATTGGCATTATGTTTAATAATAAATTTCCTGTGTCACGGTGAGATTTGCTGCGAAAACCAATTTTGTGAATCAAATTATTATTGTTTCAGGTAATAAGTTTTATTTTATAAATAATATATTTATATTACTGGATACTTATTAATGAAGAGACCATCGTGGTATAATGGAAAAGAGTCTGTTTATAAATGCCATTGATTGTAGGTTCGATTCCTATTAGAAAATGATTATATTTGAATTATTTTCTGCTGCTCTGGTGAGACAGACCGTGGCGTTGAGTTCCACTACTTAGCAAGCAGCTCAAATTTAAATGGAAAATGAAGAACAGGGTAGCATTCAGTTCTTATTGATTATCCTGCTAAGCAGGAAAGAAGTGTGGATGTGTTTTCCACATCCACACTTTTTTCTCAAAAACACAACTTGTGTATCATTTTGTATCCTTTGTGTTTTTGAAAATCAATTTACACTTACGTCACAAAAATTTATGACACAGAAAATAAGTAAATATGACTAAATAGCAAAATTTCCACTTTTGGGATTGGGATCCTCGGACCACATCAGAAACAATAGCTATCATATAAGAAAAACAATAATCAAATATGGTTAACACAGTAAAAATATATGCGATGACACTTATAAAAAATATACAATAGAATTCATAACCTCCTTTATTGAAATCGGTAAAAATATATTACTAGAACATGAAAACATCAAAAAGTTTAACGAAACTGTATTAAATTGTATAAAATTACGCTTAACGTTAAACACAGTATTAATCTAACTATAAATTAATCCCATAAACCTATTCAGCAGTATTAGAATTAAATCAGCCTAGGTCTATACTGTTACCAAATTACAGGCCTCAATGAGCAAAATTACAATACCAATACATTTGCTGAATTGCCACGGTGGTAACGATTTATGTAACTAACCGTGAATTGGAGTTCCTCGTGGATTATTGAAGGAACCATATGAACATCTTTTCGTTTTGCCAGAAAGAAAAACTTTACTTTTATGTTCTAATAAGGTGTATTTGATAGTGGGACAGGGACTGACCTTGTGACCGTTGTGGGTACGATTCCCTCACGGAGAAGTGATAATATTTTTTTTCATTTCTTCACTCTGGTAAAGCAAAACGATGACGACTTCCACCTTTTATTATGCAATGTATTGAATTCCAGCGGAAAGCGACGTACAGATTGTCTTGACTGCGTTCTCTTTGACTACCCAGCTATGTGAGATGAAGCATGAAGCTATTTTATAATGTAATATTTTCTATTTTTAAAGATCCTCTGCATAACTAAGGGAGTAGACCAGTCATTCAAATCAAAAATGTAACGCCACAAAAATCGTTTTTTAGTTTCATTCTTTATTTCACAAAAGTGGATAATCCGAGGAAACAAAGATAGTTTCAAATTCGCTTAGTTTTACGAAAACGAAGAAATGAAAATAACTTAAATATAATCATTCCCTCAAACGGAAATCGTACCCACAACTACTTGCGTTTGCAATTAGGTTCTGTTCCACGACGCCACGATGTCCTCTTCATTTTTGCTAGTAACAGAATATATTGGCAACATGCATATGTGTTTTTTTAATATCCCGGATGTGAACCTATTACCACCGATACCTCAAACTATACCATATTGAAAAGTTTCAATTTCGATGTAAAATATAGCGTTAATATTTTAAGATCGGCAGGTACGAAATGCTATCTCGATATTCAATAAAGGTACCCTTGTGATGGATGACGACAGTTTGATCTTTGACAAAATCCAGTTACCTTATCAGTTCTATATAAATCGAAAATTTGCTTTATTAGGTATAGGTATTTTGCCTGAATCTTAGACTTATTATTATTAATATATATGAAGTGAATTTTGATTTAGCTTATCACGATTCACTGCTGAACGTAGATCTAAGGGCCTAAACTATCCTGGTCTTGGGCACTTTATGTTCACTTGTTACCATATATCTCCTTCAAATCGTCTTTCCATCGTGCTACAGGGCATTTTATATTACGCTTACCTAAGGGCGGTCTTTTTTATAGCTTATATTGGCTCCATTGACCGTCATGTCTGAAGTCATGGTTGGCCCAGTTCCATTTCAGTACGCTGATCTTATGCGTAATGTCAGACTTTGTCTTTGTATTCTGGTGAATGACATTATTACAAATTCTATCTACCCAAAAACCCAGCGATGTGCGTGAGGTTGACAGTTAAGGGCCTTAGGTAGTTTTTGGGCCATCTTACATGTCTAAATAAACATTTTTCGTGTACTATTCAATTATTATTTTTGTCTTAACACTAGGTTCTTATGTTCCCACTGTTTACTTTGCTATATGCGTGATACAGCGTGAAGCTAAAAAAACAATATACATAAACAGTAAATTTAAAAATAATGGCACATATTATTTTTCCACAAGAGTTCTATTTACATATTTACATATATGGAAAAGGGATCAAAAATATAACAATGTAAAAGAAAAACGCTAATCTATCAACAAATAGGTTGACTATTGAAAGCAAATTACCGTAAAAAGCTACTAAGTTGACCTATTTTAGGGAAAGGATGAATAGATGGATACATGCATTAAAATATGTATAAAAAATACATATGAGGATATGTATCTCCGTTCTTCGTCCGAATTCCAGACATTGCATGATGATAGGCGGATCTCAACGCCTTGCTTTATGTTAGTTAGATGCTATCCTACTGTGCCACGATACTGTGAGTTAGAGGTAAATGATAAAATAAATACTTTTGAGCCAAAAAACTGAAATCATGGAGTATTATCACTAGTTTCTGACTTCGAAAAATAAACTTATACTCGTCATTTCAATAGTACTTCGATATTAATATCACGATTGAGTAAAGGGTGCTCTGTTTGCAAGATATAGGAAATAAATTCTCCCTAAGGCCAGAGGCGTATGGAAAAAGGTCCAAGTTAAATCGACTTCGGAATTGCTACGTCGGGCTATCAGATAAGGCATATCTTGGATATTCTGGGTTTTCCTTGTGTTTTTTTCAAATAGTACCAGGTTAATAGAAAAGATATTGATGATATTTTTTTCGAACGAATTCTTTTGACAAATATGTTTTGAATATATATGTAATTGAAGAAAGATCAATCTCATGTTGTTTCCTTGAACAGATAGGACTAGAATATTTACAGTGATGCATTTCAGCACCATACATCAAGTCAAATTAAATTTTAATATAAGATAACTAAAGGTCATAATATTCTTCAAAATATACTATTTTGTCTTTCCAAATTTACTGTTTTGTCTACTATATGTGACACTGGCATATTATGTGGCGCCTGTCATCGCAAAATCAGGCTCGCAAATCGCAATCAATTAAACAAAAAAAAAAGATCTATCTAATGATCCATCTCAATTCTAAAAAGATTTGATGTCATCGTAGCATAATTTTATAGAGTTTGATCGTGAACATTATTGGTATTGTATTCGATCTCTAGTCGATGAACATAGACTTCTTTGAATTTTTTTCTATATATGAGCTCTGGCAAGACAAAGTGCAACGTTGAACACATAAAACGCATTTAAATTTGGGATGGGTAGCAGAGAGCACAGTATCTTGATACTAAGTTCACTCTGCCTAACCTTTTCAGTACAAGAAGAAGTATGAAGTTGTAAAATAATCTACTTGAATGTCCTAATTTTGACCACTACCTATAAATGATAAAGCCACGAAGATACAAATAGTTATTTATAAATAAAGATATTTTAATGATTTATGGATATTATATTATATATAAAATGTTGAAATATAGGTCTTGTTACAACAATTGGAATGGAAACTAATGTAATGCGATACGGACGGTATTATGGAAAATTTCTTACTTTTAAGGCTTTAAAAGGAAAAGGCTCGTAAAATTAGGTTCACTAATATTATATATATACGAGTATATATTATTTATGTATAAAATATCTAAATATGGGAGGATGCTGTATGACGCCCCACAATCGGGGTCCTTTTGGATTGGTTCTAACTGAAAAAGACAGTGATTTGACTCTAAAAAAATGTATACATATTTCCATTTCTCCAAAATTTTTGTTATATCTAAATCGATTTTGAGACCAACTTTAATAATGTTTCTCTCCAACAATTTTCACACGAGATGTTCCATATAACCATAATCTTTAACCATTGCGTTTCATGGATCCACGTCAACCGACTGAGCTTGGACTGTCGCCCGTTTCCCATACATTTTCACGAGCATATGTAGTTGCCAGCGTAGTGTAACTATAAAATTAATGGTGGGTTAAGCTGTTTGTTTTCCGTTTGGATAGTTTATTATGTATTTTAAGTTTGAAAACTATTTTTGTTTGAAACTTTTTGTTGTTAAGTAAATTTTAATTTCTTTATTTTATAAGATACGACGCTATGATATGTATAGTGATTGAGTCTAATTGGGATGGTGACAAGTTCGATTCTCACGAGGAAATGATTATGATCAGTAATTGGGGAAAAAATTATTAAAAAATATATTTGCTCTATTATGTTACTGTCCTACATTATCCGTACGGACGGCGCTTAAATTTTTTTTTTTTTTCAACTTCACGCTGTAGGCAGAGGGAACCAGAGAACCTAGTGTTAAGACACTCCATTCTCTTTCAACAATTCCGTTCCCCACTTTCCGCCTTATTGAGGCACAAATTGATTATTGATCGAATGTAGAATTAAAACAAATGGAATGTACCACAGATGCGTAAAAATAGAAAATAAAGGTAAATTTTTAACATCTTACGTGTAAGTACGAACTTACTCGGATTCGTACTCGAGAGAATAATTATTATATTAAAATTCATTTCTATATTTCTGGTTAGACACGTAATGTCTCAAATTGGGTTTGTAAGAACGGAATTATTTGACACTAGGTTCTCTTTGATTACTCTGACCTACATACTACTACTCAATTCGGCGGAAAGTGGGGAACGGAGTGTCTTATCACTAGGTTTCCTCTGCCTACCCTGCTATATACGGGATACAGCGTGAAGCTATATATGTATGTATGTACATACTACTACACCCTGACATACAGCTAAATGCATGAACGTGCTTACTCTTTTAGTTAGTAAAGAAAGTTAAAAAATAAAATTCAACCAAGACCTTCACTTATTTCGATGAATTCGTCAATAAAAATTAAATAAATAAAAAAATATAACAGGACATTTAAAATCGATCGTCCTTCTCCGCATCCACGAGTATCGCTAAGGAAAATTTATATGTAAAAGCCGTTTCATCATCGCTTTTGACCTGAATATTTTTATAAATTAATTACGATGTAAATTAAATCTTTGTAAGACCTCTATGGCGCAATGCTACGGTGTCTGATTGTAAACGCCATTTTTTTTATGGATAACGGATGACAAACGAGCAGAAAGGCAAAGGACCACCTGATAGTAAGTGGTTACCTCCGCCCATAAACATCTACAACACCAGAGATATTGTAAATGCGCTGCCAACCTAGAGGATCCAGATGGAACGGGTGGACAATGTAGTAGTCCGCTATCAGAACTATCACATTTTGGAGAAAGGATGGGTGGAAAAGGGAAAAAGGGGAAATTAAAATATTTATAGGGCCATTGGTTGAGGTTGTGGGTTCGATTTCTACACGGGGGAAGATTGTCTCATGATGGCCCTAAAATTTGCGTTAAAGACGATTAATATCAGTTAGTTGAAGAAGTGTTTCACCTTCCTCTAAGTAAGGCTTTTTGTAACCCTGAATTAATTTTAAATGTTTATCAAATATTTATAATAATTAATGGTAACCAGTGGGGAACGGAGTGTCTTAACACTAGGTTCTCGGGTTCACTCTGCCTATCCTGCTATATGCGGGATTTAACGTGAAGCTAAATAAAATGGTAACAAGGCGAAAGATGACGTTGAGTTCCGCTACTCAGCATGCAAGAGTGGAGTGTTTTAACACTATGTTCTCAGGTTCCTTCAGCCTATCTGTGGGATACAGCATGAAGCTAAAAAAGGCACAGTATATGATAATAAACGCAATAAACGGGAGGTTCGTTGTCTAATTAGCAAAATGGTTACATTTTGTAATTTCACGACCACTATCATGTCAAAGACGAACCGCCAAATAACTAATGATGTGTTCCGGTTCGATGGTATGTAAGCCAGATTTTCCCCTTTCCCACCAACTCTTTCCCCAAAATGTGGTGGTTCTGATAGCGAACTACTAGATATTGTAGATAGATCTCTCTGTATCTCTGGTGTTGTAGATGTCCATAGGCGAAGGTAACCACTTACCATCAGGTGGTCCTTCTGCTCGTTTGCCGTCCGTTATCCATAAAACAAAATAAAAAAAAATGTTATCTCCTTGCTCTGCTAAAAAACAGCGTTGAGTTCCACCATCTCATCTTATCATACAGATATTTACAGAGAGACAAATATTTCAACTTAAAATATAACTTTGTACAACATATTTATATATATATATATATATATATATATATATATATATATATATATATATATATATATATATATAAATAACACCAAAAAAAATATTATGCATGAAACACAGCTAGACAAAAACCCCTCGAAAATTCTATTATCTTTCCCCATACGAAATTCAATAACGAGATAGGCAGAAAAGCTCATAATATACTTGCGATACAAAATTTACATAATACCATCGATCAATGCTGACCGCTACCCGGATTTTCTACGCAGCAATAAATATATGAAACGGTATACCAATGTTAGATGGATGGGATTCGTGTGTACAGGATGGATATATATCATGTTGATTGTGTGAAAATTATTTGGTTGGTGCATGCGATAATCGCCTTTATGAGATATGGTTATAGATGTCGAACGATTACCTGATTTGTGCTTTTAGTCTGCAATTTATGGTTGTATTTCTTTTTATTTTGTAATATCTTTTGCTTGTCACTTTATGTGCGTAGTATAGATAAGTGAATGATTTGTGTAGTTAGGGTTTAAGCCTTACAAATGGTTTTTTTTTAAATATTAATAGGCTTCAAGATTTTGCATTTGTAAGTTCAGTTCCGATCAGATTCTTTAATTTTATGTTATTTCCCCTGAACATGATTAAGTTATTTTTTTTTTATATTATTTCACCTGTCGTGGCGCAGAGACATAAGCGTGCGACTGTAAACGCGACAGGTTGTGGGTTCCTTTCCCACTCCAGGAATTGGAAGTTTCCATTTCCTGGGTTTGGTACCAAGGCGTTAAGTTCCGCCATTCAGCACGAAATGCCTCAATTCGGCGTAAATTGGGGAACAGAGTGTCTTAACACTAGGTTCTCAGGTTGCCTCTGCCTACCCTGCTATATGCGGGATACAGCGTGAAGTCAAAAAAAAGGTATCTCAACTCTAGGTTCTTTCTTACAAAACTCTACATAAAAAAGTACTTACTCTATAAAAATGTATTTAATTAACTAAAAGCTCCATTACATGTAATAAAATAACAAAACGTATTTAACTCTCCCATGTAAAGCATCACAAGTGTAATTAAAACCGGCAAGAACATTCGCAATCAGATTTACCTCATTCCCTTATTAGTTTCTGTAGACTCTCAAAGCTTACCTTACTTGCTGAATGAAAGATAAAAGAAAATCACGTGAAAAGAATGTACATGGGGGAAATAGGACTATTCATTTAATTGACGCTGATGTGATGGAGTTGGTATGTGTAAGTAACTCTTGTTTCTTAGATGTGAGTTCAAATATAGCTAAGAATGTTTATGTACTTAGGTTAACGCCTGTCGTGGCGCAGAGGCACAAGCGTGCGACTATAAACGCGACAGGTTGTGGGTTTGATTTCCACTCCAGGAAATGTAAATTTTAGTATTTTCATTTCTTGGGTTTGGTAACAAGGCAAAGCGCGGCGTTGAATTCCGCCATTCAACACGCAATGCCTCAGTTTGGCGGAAAGTGGGGAACGGAAATGTTGAAAGAGAATGGAGTGTCTTAACATTAGGTTTTCTGGTTCCCTCTGTCCACCCCGCTACATGCGGGATTAGCGAGAAGTTGAAAAAAAAGTATCAAATATTTTTTTAATAATCAGTCTTATCCAAAAGTTATTTTCTTTTATCTCAAAGAACACCAAAAAGCTTAAAAATCACAATAATTATTAAACCTAAATTTTTTTCTCGCATAGCAGAGTAGTCAGTGAGAGGTTAATATTAAGACACTTCATTCTCCACTTTTCACCTGAATTTAAGATTACGTATTAAATGGCGGAACTCAATGCTGTGCTATCTTACCAAAGTATAGAAACAAAAATAATTTAAATATGATCATTCTCGCGATTCACTATCCAATTTTCTTTCTCTACCTAACCAAAGACTCTATTATATTGTCACTTTAAAATCAAAAAAATTAAAATCAAATAATTTTATTCAAAGTAAGAAGTTACAAGCTTCATTTTCTGAACCTCAAATAATTTACCACCAGTTCACTAAATTTAATGCCTCAGACCTGAGAAGAACCGGCGCAAGAAACTCAGCGGGACATTTATTTTTATTTTTTTTTCCTCAGTCAAAAAAGATACATGCTAAAAGTAAACTGATAATAGTTCTAGAAAGATTGAAATCTTTAAGCATAGATAACAAAAGCATAATTAAAAATTACATATAAATTTAAAAAACATTCGTACCCTACAACTGTGAGATAATCCATCCTCTAAACGGGGACAAAAGCTCTGAGTGACACTACACTGCACAGCAGTGTACGTACTGTGTACGTATTTATATTTTTACACGAGGGAAAGCCTGTTGACCTAGAAAATGATACTGGGAAATGAGGACGTAGGGATTTTCTGGATTCCTTTTTCAATAGTAGGATATTTTGTTGTATGAAAGTTACATATACGAGTATGTTTATTTATGTAGTTATGATAGTCTTAGGGTATATATAGAGATGCTAAGCTCTGTGAGTCTTATGAGCTTAGCTTTAAGAAATGGAAAATTGAAAATTGAAAAATAGTATTCATTTTTATAGTTTCAACCTTTTTCTCGTATAACAGGGTAGAAAGACCGTAGTGTTAAAACACTCTGTTCTCTGCGGTTGAGAACAAAACATTGGACGCATAATCATAAAAGAAAGAGAAAATGTAGTGCCTGACACTAAATTCTATCTATATATCTATATCTTATCTAAAAAGTGAAACTGATCTAAAAAACAAACAGTGAGAACTGAATTTAAGAATATTGCGAGTATCACAATGCCTCTTTTCCTGACTGAAAATTAAGGTGGAGGTTCTCAAATCGGTTATATTGTCCTTATGTCTGCCGCATAATTTTTAACTGGATGAAGCAATTGTAATGGTTCCTTTTTTATATGACAGCTAATGCTTCCGATGTGGTCCCATTCATATTAGTTAAGATCTGATGAGTAGTTTTTGAGTTATTCGTAATAGTTAAAAACTTCATTATAATCATCTTGATATAATTTACTGAGATCCACTCTCCACCGAAAGCCTTTCTCATTTAAAACACACCATATCCTATACATATAAATGAACGCTAAAGAAATCAGCATGAATTATTACAGCCATTATTAAAATCGGTGGATACGTGTTAAAACCACAAAGGGCCTACTCGAGTTTCATATTCCTACGATAAATCACGTGGCTTACACCATCAAAGTTATTACATTGTGAATGAATTTCTGGTGGCCACCTTACCTTATATAATCCCTATAATATGTACTTTATATTTGGGGCCAGTCGTGGCGCAGAAGTACAAGCGTCCGTAAACGCGGCAGGCTGTGGGTTCAATTCCTAATCCAAGAAATGAAAATATCTAATAATATTTAGTATTTTCATTTCCTCGCTCTGGAAATAAGGCAAAGTGCGGAGTTGAATTTCGCCACTCAGCATGCAATACCTCAATTTAGTGGAAAGCGAAGAATAGATCATCAAAGACTGGAGTGTCTTAACTCTAGGTTTTCAGGTTTCCTCTGCCTACCCTATTATGTGAATACAGCGTGAAGGTAAAAAAATATTGACTATATATAACTGCATTATTGTTAGAACTAAAGGTGTATTTTTTCAAATTTCAGAGCACTTTGATCGTGGGTTACAATTAGCTTGCAAGATATGAATACTTTTTGAATTTTATACTAAAAAACTTAGATGGCAAATAAAAAAAAAATCGCCTCACACTTTATCCCATAGTGCAAAATAATCAATCAATCAGTGAACTAGAGCCAAGACACTCTATTCACCGCTTTCCGCCTGAATTCGAGACAATGCATAAAGTGGCGGAACTCAACGCCGCATTTATATAAGTAGAAATAAAATAAAAGGATATCCATTCCAAAACCGTTTTAATAATCACACAAACAACAGTTATTCGGTGTAATGAGCCCTTTAAAACCATTCCAACCGTCCCCGATCAACACATGATAATTATGTAATAACGATTTAGATATAATAAAGGAACTTATTTTACGAGTTGTCGTTCCCTGAATTTGCCTTTTATGGTAGTATTGCTTACACAATAAAGTCAAACTAACATACATACCCGTCGTGGCGAAGAGGCATTAGCGTGTGGCTGTAAACGCGACAGGTAGTGGGTTCGATCCCCACTCCAAGAAATGAAAATATTCATTTATATTTAATACTTTCATTTCCTTGCTCTGGTAACAAGGTAAGGTAGAAAATGGAAATGTTAAAAGACAACGGAGTGTCTTAACACTAGCTTCTCTGATTCCCTCTGCTATGTGCGGGATACAGTGTGAAGCTAAAAAAATCCTACACACATACTAAAAGGACATCGGCAGGGAAAGTGCCTGACTGTAATTGCGATTGGTTGTAGGTTCGATTACTACTTGGGGGTATGATTATATTTAAATTATTTTCATTTCTTCGCTCTGGTAACAAAGCGCAGCGTTGAATTCCATCAGCGAACGCAGTGTCTCGACACTACTTTCAGTACGACTACCCTGCTATGCGGGATAAAGCGTGAAGCTGCGTTTTAGCATATTAAGAAATGCTAATAATGACATAAATATGTTTTTTATAAATAAAAATAAGAAAACTGACTTCAAATAAAATGCACTAAAATTATTACGAATAACTCAAAAACTATTGGCGAGATTTTCACTATGTATGCTTAAATGGGACCATATCAGAAGTACTAGCTATCATATAAAAAAAGGATCATCAAAATTGGTTCACTCAGTAAAAAGTTAGGTACTCAACAAAATAAGGAAACATTTTCTAACTAACAGGGTAGGGAGAAGAAACCGGAGAATCTAGTGTTAAGACTCTCTGTTCTCTTTTAACATTTCCGTTTCCTCACTCATATAAAAATACTATCGAATTGCTAACCTTCATTTTTTAAAGCAGTTAAAATTATTCGATTCAGACTGAAGGAAATTCGGAAACCTTTTCAATTCACATTATACAGTACTTTTGTCCAATTCTAATACTTTTGAGGTTAACGCGAGTAAAGAACTAGTCGGGTAGAGTCGTATGGTTATACGGGCATACATTTGCATTCAGTTGGGTAAACCCCTACCCGCATCCTCTGTATTGACATATTAATTGGAAGTTTTGGAACTTGCTATTTATATATAGAAGCTAAAACATACAAATAGTTTGCTTTTATTTGGTCTGCAGTCAGTTTCACTTTTGTTTGAATTTACTTTTTAACCTATTTTAAAAAGGTAATCAATTCGAATGTTTTCTTTATTTTTTTTTCTTTTTTAACTTCACGCTGTATCCCGCATATAGCGGGGTAGGCAGAGGGAACCAGAGAGCCTAGTGTTAAGACACTCCATTCTCTTTCAACATTTCCGTTACCCACTTTCCGCCAAATTGAGGCATTCCGTGTTAAGTGGTGGATCTCAACGCCGCGTTTTGCCTTGTTACCAAACCCAAGAAATGAAAATACTAATTTTTTTCATTTCCTGTAGTGGGAATCGGACCCACAACCTGTCGCGTTTACAGTCGCACGCTTGTGCTTTGTATGTATAAGTAATAAGCTTTTACTGGGTGAATCGATTTTGATGATGCTGTTTTATATTATAGCTAGTGTTTCTGATGTGGTCCCATTTAAAATTAGTTAAGATCTGACAAGTAGTTTTTGAGTTATTCGTAATAATTGTACTTTTTAGTGCATTTTATTTTAAGTCGGTTTTCTTTTTTGTTAAAATCGAAATTATATCAAAGATATAATTAAATAAAGGGAGTATCATGATTTTTCCCATGTAGTAAAATAAGCAGAGACAACGTATTGTCAAAGAGAAAAAATAATAATATCGCGTTGTAGAGAGAAGACTTTGGAACAGTACCTGATACTTGTGATCTAAGTGTCCTTACACACATACATACATAGCTTCACGCTTAATCCCGTATATAGCAGGGTAGGCAGAGAGAACCTAGTGTTAAGACACTCCGTTCCCATTATTCATGTATATATGTATGTATGTATGTATGTATGTAATTAGAATTTCTGTAGTAATATTAGTAATTAGAATTTCTTTATTTAACTTTCAAAGTTAATAAAGTCAACGAGTTATAAAAATATTAAATTAACAACTTACTTTATTGTAATAATATTCTGGATCGAATAGCCTCAGCCACCTACGTAGAAAATATGGGAGCTCAAGTATAAGTGTGAACAGAACTGCTTATCATATTTTTTTCTCAGCATCTTATGAAAGCACTTAATTCTTTTTTTTTTTAACTTCACGCTGTATCCCGCATATAGCAGGGTAGGTAGAGGGAACCTGAGAACCTAGTGTTAAGACACTCCGTTCTCTTACAACAATTTCATTCCCCACTAAGCACTTAATATGTCGTCTAAATCAATTTTCCTTACAAAACGCTGCGTTGAGTTCCAATACTTAATAGGTAATATTTTGAATTTAGGAGGATGAACGGAGTGTCTTGACACTTGGTCATTTCTGACTACATGACGACGACGGATAGGCGGGATGAAGCTGAAAGCTGTTTTTTTTTTTCCTTTTAATAAAAGGAAAAAACCTATCATATAAAAAAAGAATCATCAACATTATCTAATAAAAACTTATGCTCCACGCTGTATACCGCATATAGCAGAGTAAGCAGAGGAGACCTGAGAACCTAGTGTTAAGACATTCCGTTCTCTCTTAATGAATCCATTCCCCACTTTCCACCAGATCGAGGTATTGCGTGCTGAGCGGCGAAACTCAATGCCGCTCGTTGTCCTGTTACCAGGCACAAGAAATGAAAGTACTATATATTATTTAAATTTTTATTTCCTGGAGTGGGAATCAAACCCAAAACATGTCGCGCTTACAGTCGCACGCTTGTGCCTCTGCGCTCCGAAAGGTGTTATGCTATAACCCATAAAAACAGTCGAATTAAAATACTCCTTTTTTGCAGTATGTCACAAAAATACAGTAAAATTTAGACCCACCTCCTGTGTTTAAAGTAGGTTAACACATCAAGCACATATCTGTTCCACTTAGTATGGCACACAAAGTAATATTAAAGTTGAGCTTATTCGCCAGTTAAGCACACCTGTACAACAATTTCAATCGGGCACCGAGTTCCGATACGCCACAAAACAATTTATTGGCACCGGCATTCGGGAAACGTGAATAAATTGGCCTCAACCTGGAACAGGCGATTGCGTCCGAACTATTCGAAAACTTTCAGAAAGCCTTTTAGTTTTGCCTTTGTTCTTATTGTTTATCTCGTCTTGTGTTAAAATTTATTGATTTTTGTTCTGCTTGTAAAGGTATTTGAGGCACAGTCGGAAAGTATCTGACTGTAGGCGCCATAGCTGTGGGGTCAGTTCTCATATTCATTAATAAAGATTTTAACAAAAATAAGAAATATATAGATATTTTTGAAGATTTAAAGTATTAATCACACACTTAGGACACGAAAGAACATATTTAAAAAACGTGTAAAAATTTGAACGCAGCGGAACTCTAACCCGCACCTCTTGGAGACCGTCCAAAACGGTTCAAAACATGGACGGTTTCCAAGAGGCGCGGGTTCAAGTCCCGCTGCGTTCAAATATTTAAACGTTTTCAAAATATGTTATTCATCAGATCTTAATAATTTAAATTGGACCATAAAGTAGTAATAGTTATGAAATAAAAAAAAATCATCAATATTGGTTCACCCATCATAATGTTATATGATAACACACGTTAAAAAATACAGTTGAATTGAGAACGATTCCTGTTTTGAAGTCTTGTGTTATAATTTATTGATTTTTGTTTTGCTTGTAAAGGTCTTTGAGGCACAGTCGGAAAGTATCTAACTGTAAGCGTCGTAGCTGTGGGTTCAGTTCTCGTATTCATAAATTCAAATTTTAACAAAAAAAATTGTTTCCAAATAAAAATTACAATTATTATAAATAGCTCAAATACGCCTGTCGTGGCGCAGAGGTACAAGTGTGCGACTGTAAACAGTTGGTTGGTGTTGTGGTTGGTTGGTGTGGGTTCGATTCCCACTCCAGGAAATGGAATTTTTCATTTCCTGGGTTGGTAATATGGCAAAGCGCGGCATTGAGTTCCGCCACTTAGCATGCAATGCCTCAATTCAATGTGTATGTAACAAAAAAAATGTCTTCAAATAAAAATTACAATTACGAATAACTCAAAAATTATTCATCATATCTTGCCAATTTAAATCAGACATTAGAAGCAATATCATATAAAAAAGAATCATGAAAAACGGAGTGTCTTAACACTAAGTTCTCTTTAACTTCCCTTTCATGTCGCACTCCGTGTGAAGCAGTGTATTCAAAATGTTATATTTTATTAATATTCCTCCTTTGACAGACTAAGCTAAATGTCAAATCTGGTTTCTCAAGACACTTTCTTTTATGTTAATCAGATGATAAATGAATGTTCTTTCCATAGTAAATCTGCGTTATAAATGTAAGATGATATACGTCGTATATACGACGATTGTATAGTCATTTTAACGCCTGTCGTGGCGCAGCCGCACAAGCGACTGTAAACGCGACAGGTTGTGGCTTCGATTCCTACTCCAGGAAATGGACTTTTTCATTTCCGTGGTTTGGTAACAAGGCAAAGTGCGGCGTTGAGATCCGCCACTCAGCACGCAATGCCTTAATTCGGCGGAAAGTGGGGAACGGAGTGTTTTAACACTAGATTCCCTTTACCTACCCTGTTATATGCGGGATATAGCGTGAAGTTATGTATGTATGTATGTATTGTCATTTCGAACGGACTTCAAAAAAGAAGAGGTACTCATTTTGACTGTATTTTATATGTTTTTATATATGTACGCGTAATTTTTTACTCAGTGAATCAATATTATTTTTTTTAGCTTCACACTGTGTCCCCATATAGCAGGGTAGAGGGAGGCAGAGGGAACCTGAAAACCTAGTGTTAAGACACTCCGTTCTATTTAATTTTTCATTCCGTATATTCTTTTGAAATATTGGTATAAGTCAGTTAAAAGACTTCGAAAAAGGAGTATATTCTCAATTCGACTGTTTTTTTTATTTGGGTTACCGTATAATTTTTTAGTTAAGATCTCATTAGCAGTTTTTGCGTTATACGTAATAATGTCACTTTTTAGTGAATTCAATTTTAAGTCGGTTTTCTTTTTGTTAAAATCTTAAATATTTATTACTACTAGTGTCCCCATCCACGCGTTAACAATGCGTTGTCTTTAGCAATGTATATTACATACACTTTACATAAACATGAATGTCAAAACATGGTAGTGCTTGTAGCATTTATTTTATTAATTTAATATACTTTTTTTTCTTTACTTTTGTTATTTTTAAAATATGTTAGCATTCTGCACTCCTTCTCTATATAAACTATAAGTGTGCCAAATTTCATGCTCCTCCGTCCGCGTAATTTTCGTAAAAAGTGGTCCATAATTTTTGCTTCACGTATTAATATATAAATATTCAAAACGTAATAAATAAAATAAATATCAATAAATATCTTGTATTTTTTTTACAAAGAAGATGACTTAATACAATGAATTATACATTTACAATTTGTTAGCAATTTGACGTGGCCTATATTTTAAAGAACATCTTCGTTCATATCACAGAGGGCTTCTCATTCTATTATGAAAGAAGCACTATAAAAACAGATTTTTTGGAGGTTTGTGTCAATGTTAAAAAAATATTTTATTTTTGCTTTTAATGTATTTTTTAAACATACTTATACAGTTATTCAACGTATTTAAAATATAGTAAGCGAATCAAAAATATATATTTACAAAATTGTATCTTACAAATATAAAAAATTGTTTAAAATGTTGCCTTCGACCATGTTTCGGCCAACTGTTATGTAAAACAAGCTAGTACTGGAAAATAGGGTTTCTTACTATTTTTTCTTAGTGTCTAGACACTCCGTTTTCCGCTTTTCGACCAAAATCGAGACAGTGTATATTGAGTTGAAGAAAATAATGCCAGTCTTAAAAAAACATTTAATTTCTTTAACATCAGGGTTGACGCTTAAAATCAGGATTAATGCCGTCATACGTAAGCCTATTATTCGTAAAAAAAATGTTATTTGAAATTTCTCAAAAAATGTTTATGTAAGCATTTCTTCAACTTGCACAGTGAATTTAAAAATAGCTAATCATATTATCAGTGGTATATGAAAAAAAATAACCTTTACCTCACAAAATAGGCGACATAAAATTTAAATAGGTAGGATTTTAACAAAAAAAGAAAATTTACTTCAAAGAAAATGCACTAAAAATTCAAAATCAGAATTAATTCAATCAATATATGTGAGATATGCATGCCGTCATCACCTACAATTGCAGCGGCATTTTGTAATTATTTTAAGGTTATTGTTTTTTTTAAATGTGATAGTGTTCGCTGTGTTGGTGATCCAAATAAATAAAGAAATAAATAAAAAGCTATGCGGTTGCACACATAAAAATATATAATCGAAAAGGAAGCCTCTCTCTATATTGAAGTAGTATAAAAAATATTCAAAATTTAAATGAATTCAAGAATAAATTTCATAAACGAATACAAAAATAAAAAGACAAAGCAATAAATAAAATAATGATAGAATTTCAGGGCTCAAGACGAAGACAGCTCGTTGTAAAATTCATTTTATTTGCAGCAAAATTGTATGAAATGGCGAATAATAAGGGAGAACTACTTCAAAGCGTCTGTTTCACGTTTACTCGTGAAAGAAATCAATGGATCGGAAAATGAATTGAGATGTTGAAATTTCAGAATGGAATATTATAGAGAGATGAGTTAATGGAATTCAATTGTAATAGAGATTTGGTTTTTAATGTAGAGTCAAAATATACGCCTGTCGTGACGCAGAGGCACAAGCGTGCGACTGTAAACGCGACAGGTTGTGGGTTCGATTCCCAGTCCAGGAAATAAAATTTTTCATTTCCTGGGTTTGGTAGCAAAGCAAAGCGCGGCGTTGAGTTCCACCACTCAGCACGCAATGCATCAATTCGGTGGAAAGTGGGGAACGGAGTGTCTTAAACTAGGTTCCCTCTGCCTACGCTGCTATATGCGAGATACCGCGTGAAGCTATGTATGTCTATACATATCTATCTGCTCCAAGTTTCTGATCTGTAAAACATTATTATAAAACTTAACCAATTAAACGTTCATATGACAGATAAAAGGCTGCAAAAACCCAAATTATAAAAGTAAATATATTTTAAAATCGTTTTCTGAAATGTGATATAATTTAAACGTAATATTAAATCCATATTATTAATTTGCTTTTGCTACGAGTGTATGACGTCATTGCAATGTATTTAGTTTACATATGTAAGGCCATCATGTCGCAATGAGAACTCGTCTGTAAATGCGATTGGTTGTGAGTTCGATTCCCACTCGGAATCAGTAGGGCAAGCACGAAAACTAGCCGCAAAGTATTCGAAAGAATTTGTATGGGAATTGACAAGCGCCCCTACCGTACGTAAATTTTTCCCATACAAAATGCTTTCGATAAGGATACGAATACTTTGTCGCAAGTTTTCGTGCTTGCCCTACAGCTCGAAGCGATTTCAGTGCGAAGTAGTACATACATACATATATAGCTTCACGCTGTATCCCGCATATATCAGGGTAGGCAGAGGGAACCTAGTGTTAAGACACTCTGTTCCCCACTTTCAGAAGTAGTACGAAATTATCATTTTTTCTCCGCTCTGGCAAAATACGGCTGTGGAAGACGGAGTGTCTTAAGGGGTGCCTTAAACAGTCAGATGCTGTCCTACTGCGCCGTGATGACTAAGAGAGTATTTCGAATCCCTACGAAAACATGAAAAACAAGATCTCCCTGTAAGGGGACGGGGTAAGAATACAATTCCCCTCCTCCGCTGGATACTGTCCCGTAAGAGGCGGGCATCCCAGAAGTTTAGTGGTGGGAGGTTCGTCATCCGACTAGCTTGCGACCACTATCACGTTAAAGACGAACCGCCAAATATCTAATGATGTGTTCCGGTTCGAAGGCATGTAAGCCAGGTTTTCCCCATCCTTTCCCCAGAATATGGTGGTGCCGATAGCGAACTACTACATTATCCTCACCTTCCATATGTATCCTCTAGGTTGGCAACGCATCTACAACATCTCTGGTGGTGTAGATGCTCATGGGCGAAGGCAATCACTTACCATCAGGTGGTCCGTCTGCTCGTTTGCCATCCGTTATCCATAAAAAAAGAACAAAGTCATGGGCAACAGCTAGTCAGTATTTTAATGAAAAACCTCTAAACAGGGGCACAATAATGTGTATTAATTTGAAACACCATTATGCCGAGTGTGCGTTACTGCATACATATTAATGTACATAAATATTTATTATGGCGGGAATCGATATTGAATACGTCGTTTCAATTCTGTTATTGTATTTGTAATGGAATTGTAAATTCGTAAATGGAGATAAGACTTTAAGTGTGACTATTTTAATAGTTTTGATAAGTGCAGGTTCGATTCTAGAGTGAAAATAAAGTGACTTCAAAAAAGAAGGTTAGTAATTCGACTCTATTTTTTGTGTGTTACGGCATAACTTTTTAATGGGTGAACTAATTTTGATGATTTTTTTTTATTTGATAGCTAGTGGTATTGATGTGGTCCCATTTACATTTGCTTAAGATCTGATGAGTAACTTTGTGTTATTTGTAATAATTGTACTTTTAGTGCATTTTGCCTTAAAGTCCGTTTTCTCTTTTTGTTAAAATTTAATCAAAAATACCTGCTTAAATTAGAACGAGATACGGTTGCAATAACAGGCAATCGTTATTTGCTTTACGTTTTATTTATAATACCAGCCAGATTATTCAGACAGAACGAAGTGCACAGTGCTAGTGGTATTTTGCGAGACTCATATGGTAGAACTGATGGAATATAGAGACGAAAACTACTGAACCGTACTTGATGAAACTTTACAATAATAATATTAACACAATTCTGCCTAATTTGGCCATAATAAAATAATAATTATCTAGTTATACTAAAAATGCATAATATACAGTAAATATTATTTATAAATATCTCTTATAAAACACTTGCTTCAAGGTCGAAGACTTCCAGAGCTTTGTTATAACATAAAAGTGCTTACAAATAGACGATTCAATATGTGCCTGAACTGTTAAATAGATTGAAAGGATACGTGCAGTGTACATAGTAAGAAAAGTTACACAAAACTTAAATGGTAACCTTTTGCATGCTACATAAAAGGTCAATGTACGCGTAGCTTATTTTTATAATACAAAAAGGGCAGTTTCTTTTTTCCCCTATAGCAGGGCAGATAGGAAGGAACTAGTATTAAGAACTAGTATTAATACTCTATTTTTACCTGATTTTTGGGCATTATGTCACTTTGTCTGACAGGGCGGATAAACATAAATTATTTAAACATAATCACTCCCTCAAGGGGAAATCGAACCCACATTCACTGGTGTTGACAGTCAAACGCTGTCTCACTGCGTTACAATGCCTAAAGTAAATACTATGATAATTTATATCACATTTTGCGCTCACAAATAGAAATGATACCAAGCAGCATAAGATAAGCTCAACCAATAAAGGTGTGAGAAATAGCACGCTCAAAGTAGCTTAAATCTATATCCGTTTGTCCGTCTGTATACAAAGTTTCCTTTTTTGCCCTCACACTGTATCCCACACATAACGGGATAGACAGAGGGAAGAACCTAGTGTTAAGACCGTCCTATTAAGATTTCCACTCCAGGAAATGGAATTTTTAATTTCCTGGGTTTGGTAACAAGACAAAGCGCGGCGTTGAGTTCCGCCCCTCAGCACGCAATGCCTCAATCTGGCGGAAAGTGGGGAACGGATTTTTTGAAAGAGAACGGAGTGTCTTAACACTAGGTTCTCAGATTCCCTCTGCCTACCCTGCTATATGCGGGATACAGCGTGAAGTTAAAAAAAAAATCCAGTGAATTGAATTGCGTGATGAGTGGCGGAACTCAACACTGCGCTTCACCAGAGCGAGGAAAATGAAAATACTATATATTAATTATTATATATTTAATATTTTTATATCCTGGACTAGGAATCGAAACCACAACCTGTCGTGTTTACAGTCGCACGCTTGAGCCTCTATGCTACGACCTCAAATACATAGCCAACAGAATTGCAATAAAATAACCAAGTAAGCCTCCAAGTAGCTTAAAGCTCTATTTGTTTGTCCGTCTGTGTACATAGTTTGTGCTCACATATTGCACTACAAAGACATTATGATGAGGGTTCACGTCAAGGAGCGACATAAGCCGAAGACTCCCTAGGTCAGTATGAAAAATGTTTAGTTTTGCTTTGTTTGAGTTTGGTGCTGGTTTGGTTTAGTTTTAACCGATTTTAAAAAATGAGTTTCTCAATTCAGCTGTTTTTAATGTATGTTACCGAATAACTTTTTATTGGTTGAACCAAGTTTGATATTCCTTTTTTATATGATAGTTAAGTACTTCGGATGTAGTCCTATTTAAATATAATTAAGCTCTGGCAAGTAGTTTTTGAGTTATATGTAGTATTGTTACTTTTTTGTGCATTTTATTTGAAGTCGAATTTCTTTTCTTGTTAAAACCTTAATTAAAGGTCTAAATAATATATGAGGCTTGGAATTATGGATGTGAATGAGAATTTGAAATTTGACAGAGCAATACGTTGTTGAGATAGAGTGAGAGTGGTAAAAGTAAGAAAATGATGTTTGAAGTTATTAGATCTAGTAACGTATATATTTAAATGATTTAGCCAAGACGAGGTACGCAGATACACTAGGGTAATGGTATTTGGTATCGCTAAGTCCTTTTGATTTATTTTATTATCTCTGAGCAACTTAATGCTTGAAGTTACCTTCCAGAATCATCAGCAGTGTCCTAGAAGGTCAACTGAGGCCCTTCTATCGTAGCTATCATCACCCCGGGTAAAGGCGGTTAAGGAAGAGCACCGTGAGGTAGTGGATAACGGGTGATTACCCAAAAAAAACAGGAAAGCCTTTTTTTAATCGTCAGGAATACAGTCATTATTTCTACAGCCAATCTCACTACAAAAAATAGTTAAGCAAAGCCTTCTTGAAAATCGGTTAATGAGGCAAAAAACGTAGTCAACTAAGAGCCACATCTCCTACACTCGTCGAGTCGTTTGTCACATATAATCCTTATATGGAACACCTGTGCTCATCCCGACTCAAATTTTACGTATAAATCGGTTTACATGGGTATAATTACGCTCTTGTTTATACTAATTCGTCATATTATTCTGATTTATTAACGCTATTTAGCGTTTGTAATTAGCTAGTGTATGATTTTGGATAGTCAAAGGTATTTGTGTATGTAAACTTTAATTAAAATTTGAAGGTAAACTGTGTGTTAAGTAAAGGAATGTAATAAGAAATTACGTTTTTTTGCTTGGTATGAAATGTTAGACTATTGACTTAGTTTATTTTTTATTTGTCAAGCTAAGAAAATATTGGAACGGTATATAGAATCCACTTCTTGCTGCCTCTTATTCAATAGAAATATAATATTTTGATATTATGAACCTGATGTCCTTTCTAAGTCGATCAGAATAACTGAAAAATAATTGGTAACGTGCTCTTTTTAATTTTTATACAAAACTACTTTATACATAATATTCTGCTCATTAATAAAATATTTTATCTAACTACAAGTAAGTATAAACGCCTGTCATGGCGCAGAGGCACAAGCATGCGACTGTAAATGCGACAGGTTATGGATTCGATCCTCACTCCAGGAAATGTAAAATTTAGTATTTTCCTTTCTTGGGCTTGGTAACAAAGCAAAGCGTGGCGTTGAGTTCCGCCACTCAACAGGCAATGCCTCAATTCGGTGGATAGTGGGGAACGGAATTGTTGAATGAGAATGGAGTGTCTTAACACTAGGTTCCCTCTGCCTATCCTGTTATATGCGGGATACAGCGTAAAGCTTAAAAACAAAAAAAAAGAAGATATTGAAATGCTATATTGATCCACTTCTTGCTGGCTGTTATTCAATAAAAGTATAATGTTTCCATATAATGAATTTGATGTCCCTTCTAAGTCAATCAAAATGACTGAACAATAATTGTTGTATTTCTGTTTAGTTTTTTTGCATAACGTAGTGACATGACAAACAAAAAAAGAAATTCTATAAAACAATTTATAAAATATTTTATCTATCTACAAGATTGATACATATTGACGTGTACTTAACACGTCAATCTGCATTCAATCGTCTTCTTAGTTACAGTGCACTGCGATGGTCCCAAACCTGAATTTTTTGTACCAAGTTTATTTCTTTTTTATTATTTCAATATTTCAAAATCTACTTTCACGACAAACATACTCTCTTGAAAGTAGGTTCACTCTGTCCTGATTTGCGGGATAAAGCATGAAGATGCCACTTTCATGTATTCACTGCATTAATATCATGTAAACCAACCCTTAACACCGTGTCGACGTCACCAGGAACTTAATATATTGCTGAGAATAGCTTACTAAGTATCTGCAATGGCAGCTGCCAAACTTCGCCCGTTTGGAGTCATATCCCATATGAAAGTTGCGTTTGATTTATTTAAATTGTTTTGAGTTTTTAGAATAATCATTTTTGTTGAGAGCTTTTTGTTGTTAATTATTTGTCTGTTTGTATAACAAGTTAATAATTCGCTTATATGAGTATGTATTTAAGCTCTTAAGGGGTTCACAAAATGTAATGTAATCTGTAATAATGATAATAAAAAAACACATTATTGCAACAAATAAAAAATAAAAAAAATTACACATTATAGAAAAAGTTAGGCAAAAGGCGGCCTTATCACTAAAAGTAATCTCTTACAGTCAACCTTTTATTAATAGTGAAACTTAGTAGGACACTTTACTTAGCGGGAAGCAGTACAAAAACAATTCAAAATAAATTTCTTGATATAATATACTTATCTTCATACATATACATACTTATATACCTGCATATATACATAAAACATATACATTACGTAAATAGAAAAAAATACATATACACTTAGATAGAAATATATAAATAAATGAAGCAAAATCTTTGTACGCATTTTTACAAAAAATATGCAGCAAAGGAGCATGAATTTTGGCACACTTATAGTTTATATAGAGAAGGAGTGCAGAATGTTAACATTTTTTAAAATAATCCATAAAAAGTATATTAAATCAATAAAATAAATAATACGCACACTACTATGGTTTGACATCCCTGTTTATATAAAGTGACATATATACATTGCTAAAGACATCACGTTGTTAACGCGTCAACGGTAGAGAGAGGAGCCAAAAAAATGGAGGTAACTGTTAATATACTTCAAAGGGTCCTTGAACTTACACTTGCGTCACAAGTATCTACTTCTGATGAATTGATTGCTATGGAGATACTTCTCTTCTTCTAATACTGAATTGACTCCCATTTGATTTGTATTTCAAATTCTTAGGTTATCTCTGCCTTTCGTCTTTAAAAAAAAATATTTTTTTGATTCTAACTCGAAGTTAATAACTATTATACGATTTCATATTAGTTCTAGCTATTTTTGTTTAAAAATATTTAAGCATTCAAATTATATAGCCACCAATAAGTGTTAGATCATCGAATAAAAGGGATACACTGCTTTAATTAACATTGACGATTTATTGTTCTGAACTGTAGAACGGTCGATACAAAAGTGAGTCTTTCCTTGCGAATCCCCGCCGAAGGAAACGTCACTTGTCAATCGAATATTTTACAAAAAGGAGGTAGATGATAAATAATCTACGTGCTTATAATCGACTACTCAAAGACTTATAATTTATATATAGCTATCATAGGTTTTATTTTAACTTCACACTGTAACCCGCATATAACAGGGTAGGCAGAGGGAACCAGAGAACCTAGTGTTAAGACACTCCATTCTCTTTCAACAATTCCGTTCCCCACTTTCCGCCGAATTGAGGCGGATTGCATGTGCATTGCGTGTTGAGTGGCGGAACTCAACGCCGCGCTTTGCCTTGTTACCAAACCCAAGAAAAGAAAATACTAAATTTTACATTTCCTGGAGTGGTAACAACCTGTCGCGTTAACAGTGGCACGATTGTGCCTCTGCGCCACGACAGGCGTCATAAGTTAATAGTAATAATAAATAAAAAACATAATACGTAGAACAGAGAGTCTTAACACTAGGCTCTCTCTGACCAAAACAACAAAAAAATTCTCTAATTCAATAATTAATTACTTAGTAATACCTACAAGTAGATACAAACAATTTAATTAAAGATTACCAATTTACACTAACCTGAACACGAGCTATAGAGGTCGAATGACTGAAGGGCGTCCCTTGTCACCGTGTACCGTCTCAAGTATTAAATTCTTAGAGACATAAAATAAAGCACTTTTAAAAACTTAATTAGTTTCTATTAGTGATTTTTAAATATATTTTCGTGCTTGGCGTGAATAAGTTGATAAATCGAATGGATCTTTTTAGGCTTCTGATAAACTAGACTGTTCAGTTATAATATAAAATTAAAATATTACATGTATTATTAATTACAAATAACTCAAAAACTACTTATCAAATCTTAACTACATTTAAATAGGAACACATCATAAGAACTAGTTCTCGTATATAAAAAGAATCTAGATATTAATACGTGAAGGAAAAACTTTGGATCCCTTTTTACGAAAATTATGTGGACGCAGGAGAATGAAATTTGGTACACTTATAGTTTATATAGCGAAGGAGTGCACAATGACAATCTCTTTTTAAAATAATGTATAAAATATATATTAGTTACACACACTACCATAGTTTGACATGCAGGTTTATATAAAGTGACATATACATTGATATACAACACGTTTTTACCGCGTCAAGGGGAACTCTAGTTATAAGAATTGGTTTACAAATCATGAAAATCAGCAGAAAATTATGCGGTAATACACATAAGAACATACAGTCAAATTGAGCACCTCCTCTTTTTTAAAAGTTGTAAAAAAGAAAACTAGCTTTAAAAATACAATAAAAAGTAAAATTATTACGAATAACTCAAGAACTACTGGTCACATCATTGTTTAACTTCACGCTGTATCTCGTATATAGCGGGGTAGGGAGAGGGAACCTGAGAAACTAATGTTAAGACACTCCATTCTCTATCAACATTTCCGTTCCCCACATCATAATATCAGATCCATTAGCTATCATATAAAAATTTAGTTCAGTCAGTAAACAGTTATTCCGTAACGTGCAAAAAAATACAATTGAATTCTGAACCTCCTATTCAAAAATCGGTTTTGAAAACATAAAACCTATTCATTGAAATAAACATAGCTAAATATAACGTAGTATATACATTGTTCAGTTATATTCTTTGCCAGCTTCCACAAGATCTTTAGATGAGATTTCTTAAAATCCTTTATGAAACAAAGCTCTATAAAGGCAGCAATAGGAATAGTGGAACATATGATTGCAAACAAAAGTTCTTTCACCGTAGAATTGTATTTCAGTTGCATTTAATAACAGAACACGACTTGAGCTTTCAGAGCGCAGTTCCTATGTAGGGAGCATGAGGAAACGGATGTGTGTATATCATATTATATTTTTAAGTGAAAATATGTGTTGTGCTAGCTGCTAGAAATAGAATAGATTTTTAAGATTTTAGCTATAATGGTGAAACTTAATCTGTCTGAAAATTAATATTATTAATAATAACTATATCCCATGTCGTGGCGCAGAGGCGCAAGCGTGTATTGTAAACGTGACACGTTGTGGGTTTGATTCCCACTCCAGGAAATGGAATTTTTCATTTTCTGGGTTTGGTAACAAGGCAAAGCGCGGCGTTGAATTCCGCTACGCAGCACACAATGCCTCAATTCGGCGAAGTGGGGAACGGTGTGTCTTAACACTAGGTTCCCTCTGCCTACCCTGCTATATACGGGATACAACGTGAAGCTATGTATGTATATATGTATTATATTAATTTCATTAATGTGAGGCGACTTCTGATTGTATGCGTGGCACTCCAGTACTGTGCGGTTTCGAAGGAATTTCCTTCCACGTGCCACTCAACTGTGGAATGGCCTACCTGCGGCAGTTTTTCCAGGTCGATACGAAATGGGTACCTTCAAAAAGCGCGCCTACTCCCACCTCAAAGGCCGGCTCCTCTGGTGTTACACGGGGCCGTGGGCGGCGGGGATCACTTACCAGCAGGTGACCCGTACGCTCGTTTGCCTTGTCCTTATCCATAAAAAAAAAAAAAAAAAAAAGCGTGAGTGGTTTTGAGCTCGATTTTCAGTAGGTGAAATTATCGATTTTCAAATATTTCTATTTTTCTCTTTTTTTTTAACAATGCACGGTGTTAATCTCCGCCATTTAATACGCAATGTCCCGCATTCAGACGAAAAGTGGAGAACGGATTCTCTATCGTAATATAGTTTCATTTCTTGTAATTTTTAATTACAAGAGTAACTGTTTACGATGGTTCTCTTTTTTTTTAACTTTCTAATTAGAGGTTTGTTTTTTGTTTGGATTCAGTTTTAAAATCTCTGTATATAAAGCCAAATCAAAATAATTACCTATCATGTAAAACATGCTCCTTCTCTTTATCTCGCATAGCAATGCAGACAGATATAACCTAATTTTAATACACTCCCTTCTAGGCTTTTCGCCCCAATTCGAGCATTCATTGTGTGTTAAATGATTCCGCCATTTCCTTGTCTTGCGAGAGCGAAGAAAAAAAGAAAAATTAAATTTAATAATTTCCCTTGGTGGGAATCGAACCCACAATTAAGAGTGCTTACAGTTAGACGTTATCACACTGCGCCACAATAGCCTTTATATATGTAAAATATGAAAGCTATTATCTTTATGTTATTAAAAACACATTACAAAATATACCTATATAATATTTTTTCCAAATTCAATAAGGAAAATAGAAAGGAAATGTGAACAAATTATCCCATTGTTTTTTTACGCCCACTGACATATTGCTTTTTATGGTGTATGACCAACGTAGCGCAGTGGGGCAGTGTTTGACTGTAAAGTTGGTTGTAGGTTCGAAATCACTCGAAAGATTTTTTTTTTAAATGATTTCCCTTTCTTTTCTCTAGTAAGGCAAGTATCAAGCTAAAAAGAACAAATACTACACATTGATACTAAAAGGCAAAGAAAAAGATATTATTTTATTTGCCATCTGTAAACGCGATTGATTATGGATTCGACTTCTATTCAGGGGATCTTATTTAATTTATTAAATCATATTTAATTAACGCCTGTCGTGGCGCAGAGGCTCAAGCGTGCGACTGTGAACGCTACAGGTTGTGGGTTCGATTCCCACTCCAGGAAATGGATTTTTCATTTTCTGAGTTTGGTAACAAAGCTAAAGAGGCGTTGAGTTCCGCCACTTAGCACGCAATGCCTCAATTCGGCGGAAAGTGGGGAACGGAGTGTCTTCACACTAGGTTCCCTCTGCCTACCCTGCTATATGCGGGATATAGCGTGTATGTATGTATATTTAAATTATTTTCATTTCTCCTCTCTTAGCAGGCAAACCGCCGTTGAATATTGCTAATTAACACACAACGTCTCAAATTGAAAAAGTATATACTAAATATGAACTCTCAACCTCTAAAGGATTATTCAATGTATACTTTTACCGCTGTACCCATGTAAGCTTATAATTTATTATAAAAAAGAGAATTGATGAATACATTCCGCAACATCGTAAAAAAATCGTTTTCAAAGTGTCAAAAGCGGATTAAACACGCTTTGTTTGTTCGGGTAAATGACGTAGACGTATCACCCTAAATATCACAAATATGGTTGTTTTATTATTTTTGGAAACACGGATTCAATTAAGCTTTCGATATGTGTATGTATACTTATACTCTTTTATTTTTTTTATTTTTTATATTGTTTTTCTAATAAGGGAAAGCCATGTTATGCCTCGGTGAGGAATCCGTAGTTTCTGTCCGTATAGATGATGTGGGAATAAGAGTGAAGCTATCATTTGGTCTTTAACAACCAGCATTTGTATACTACATGTAAAAAATGAATTTAAAGAAAAATATTTTTTTTGCCTGTATTTTTATCACATGTTTCCTATAAATAAGTAGAAAACTTATCAATTATTCTGACTGTCAGTCATCTAGACTAAGGGACAGGAATTGTATTGACGTAATGAAACCAACAAAATGAAAATATACATATATAGCTTCACGATGTATCACGCAGAAGGAACCTAGTGTTAAGACACTCCGTTCCCCTCTTTCCGCCGAATTGAGGCATTGCGTGCTGAGTGGCATGACTCAACGCCGCGCTTTGCCTTCGTTGTCAAACCCATGAAATTAAAAATTCTGATTCCTGGAGTGGGAATCGAACCCACAACCTGTCGCGTTTACAGTTGCACGCTTGTGCCTCTGCGCCACGACAGGCGCTAAAAATTAAAAATATATTATATTATAGTTAAAAATTATGAAATATTTTAGATATAATTATAGTAAAAAACTACAACGATATGAATCTTTTATATTGTCTTGTTAATCGACTCCAAAAAAGGAGATTCTTAATTTTTGGACATATATTACCACTTTTAATGAATCTTTTTTTATAGATAGCTAACGCTTTTGATGTCAAATTTTAATCTTGTAAAGATTTGAGGAGTAGTTTTTGAGTTATTCGTAACAAAATTTCAATTATTCGGCGTTGAGTTCCCCCACTCAGTACGCAATGCCTCAATTCGGCGGAAGGTGGGGAACGGAGAGTCTTAACACCATTTCCCTCTGCGGGATACAGCGTGAAGCTATGTATGTATGTATAATATGTAAAATTTTATTTCATAAAAAAAGTCACTAAACATAAGACACGTTTGTGTTTAGTGACTTTTCATTCCTTACATATATTATATATAAATAAAAATAATTTTCTTTTTATCTTACCTCGCACATAACAAAACACGCTAGCCTAAACCCATTCTACTAGGCTTTTAGTTATCTTGTTAAAATAGGCCAAAAATTGAATCACGTTTGTTTCTCTGTGCCGGTACAATCCAATTGTAAAACTCGTGAGGGTCCCCCGGGTGGTTGCCATGGTAACGGAATACTTGCAGATGTTTCCGATGGAACTTTATAATTATTTTATTCATTGAAATGCTAATGTTATTTATGTAGAGTTGAGAGGTTTCCTTTTTATGTGGATGTGTGTTTTTGTGGATATTTAACCGATTTGAAAAAAGGAGGAAGAGGTTCTCAACTTGGCTTATTTATATATGTTATTGCATAACTAAAGAGTTGCTGAGTAGATTGATTTTTCATGATTTTTAATATGAAAGCTAATGGCTCTGTGCATGCATCAAATATTCGTTCCCACAAATTTTCGCTCACATAATATTGGTAGAGTTATACTCGTATAATATACTTAGGTTCTTTCTATAATAAAGAAAAAGTTAAATTATTACGAATAACTCAAAAATTACTCGTCATATCTTAATTAAAATTAATAATGACCACTTAAGAGATACTAGGTATAATGTTAACAGCACACACAATTATAAAGACCAAAAATCCCGACTAAACCAATTCTTTAAATTTAAGAAACAAATACAAATAAAGTTAGAAATAAAAGCTAGTTATGTGTTATATATTTGAAATGTGCTAATTATGTCCTTTCATTTGACACCCCACACGGTACCCGCCAACGGGTTTTTTATTTTTATTCATGACATAATTGCCTCTAGAGGGCGCCATATTGGATTAAAAATGAAGTCACATATCTAAGAACACCAGACATTCATACAAGAGTATCAATACTTAACGGTCTAACGTCACCTTAATTATATAAATCGTTGCAGGGGTTTCGAAGAGATGAGGTAATAAAGAATATTACAAACATACATGATACGTTACATAACCCTCCTCTGACAGTCGGTTAAAAATGAATATACAAAATAGATTCACCCAGTATAAAGTCATGTGGTATAACATACATAAAAACAACACACAAAAAAATATTCTTTATTACCTCATATCTTCTAAACCTCTCGACCGAATTAAATAATTAAGGTGACGTTAGTTAGGTATTCATACTCCAAATGTTCTTAGATATGTGATGTCACTCTTAATTCAATATGACGCCTTCTAGAGGTGATTACGTTATGAATAAAAACAAAAAAAAATATGGATGAGTACCGTGTGAGGTATCAATCACTTAATTAGCACATTTCAAATATATAACACATAACTAGCTTTTATAGCCTACTTTATTTGTATTTGCTTCATAAAATTTGAAGAATTGGTACAGTCGGTTACTTTTTAAAAGCATTAATAAAAGCGATCTTGTATTTTGAACGACACTTAGGCGTTGCGAATTTTAACAAAACTGATGTTAAATATCGCCATCTAAGAGAATAGACGTTTGAAATATTTAGAAAATATATTCTGAAGATCCTTAACCCGTATCAGATATTAAATTCTTGATACGAAATGGCTTCAGCAAGTAATATTGGTAAACTGACCCTAAGGAAAAGATTATTGGGCCAAATTGGTTATAATCGTGCAAAAATGCGGAAATATGATTCTTTTTAACCGATTTGAAAGGAGGGGATTGTCAATTCGAGTGTATTTTTTCTAATGTATAACTTTTTATTAGGTGGACCAATTTTAATTTTTTTTAACTTTACGCTGTATCCCGCATATAGCAGGGTAGGCGGAGGGAACGTGAGATCGTAGTGTTAAGACACTCCGTTCTCTTACGATAATTCCGTTCCCCACTTTCCACCGAATTGCAGCATTGCGTGCTGAGTGGCGGGATTCAACGCCGCGCTTTGATTTGTTACCAAACACAGAAAATGAAAATACTAACGTTTCCTGGAGTGGGAATCAAACCCACAACCTATCGCGTTTACAGTCGCACGCTTGTGCCTCTGCGCCATGACAGGCGTTAAGGGTTTTGTATGTATAATAGTTGGCTTAGAAAGAAGTAGCAAAATCAAATGTCGCACTTCACCATATCAGAGCCGAAAGAAATACATTATACCCCTTAAATCTCATTTAGTTTCCCATGGAATAGGATTTTAACCCAAAAACCATTATAAGCAGTCAAATTACTCTTACTAGTATATTTTTTCCTGTATTTCTTGACTGTAGAATAACTTTTGCCTTAAAATATATTTAAAAAACTTATACTTATAGAACGCATGGCTTAGTGGTCAGAGTGCTTGGACGGTTTCCAAGAGGCGCGGGTTCGAGTCCCGCTCCGTTCAAATTTTTATACTATTTCTCAATTTGTTTTTCGTTTCCTAAGTATGTGATTAACACTTTAACTTCCAAATACTTTTGCCTTTTTTATAATGAAATGAACAAGTAATAAACAGTCTAATATTCACTTGTTAAGCGACTTCAAAAAAAATTTACTCTCGACTGTTTTTTTCAACTGGCTGAACCAATTTTGATAATTCTTTGTTTTATATGATAGCTAGCGTGTTTCTGATTAGTGGATGTTGAAATTACTTAGGATCTGATAAGTAGTTTTTGAGTTATTTGTAATAATGTAATTTTTCCTGCATTTTCTTGAAGTCGGATATCTTTTTCTAATAAAGTTTTAATTATAGTTCTAGTATTTTTTTACTACTATTGTGCCTAATTTAAGTTAACATGAATAGGTCAACTAAAATACCGTAGAATATTTACTTATTTTTAGTTAGCTACCTTTACGATTAAGGCTGGCATTCCTTATAAGGAATCTAAGAAAAGTTTTCCTCTTTTTCTTTGACTTTATTGCATTTTTCATTGAAAGCTTTTATTGATAATCATTTGTAATAAAAATAACTTAACAAATACGTAACATTTTTGTCAACATTATCATAGTAGGCAGTGGAACAGCGTCTGTAAACGCAACTGATTGTGGATTCGGTCACCCCTTAAACTAAATTATTGTCATTTCTTCACTTTTATAAGACAAAGAGTGGTTAAGTTTTGATATTTAACACGCATCGTCTCGAATTCGGTTGAAAGTGGCGAACGGAGTGTATTGACATTACATTTTTTCCGACGACTCTATTAAATGTCTAGTAAAAAGTCTACCTGTTACCACGGACTACTGATAAGTATTCGAAACGTTGGGTTTCTAAAAAATTACGCGTAAATATACGCGTTTAATCCGGTTGAAATAATTTATGGTAATATGTGTATAAATAGACAAAATCAGAGGTCTTATTATGTGACAACTCTCTAGCTGCTGTATAATATATATAATATCTCTCTATATATAGTACATTAACCATTCATAAAAATTACAAAGAAAATTTTCTCCCCTAAATGAATAATACTTCACACCTTTCTCAGACCAAATTGTTTTAAAACACTTTATATAAAATCGATCGATTACGCCATTTGCCTTCCCTAAGAGCTGTCTAGAGGCCTCTAAATGGAACGAAAATATTTTTGTTAGTTTTTCCTCGAGATGTCGTCTTTTCCTCTGAAATTTGATTCGGAGACGGCAGTGGAATATAGAATTTCTTTTGAGTAAAACTCTTTGCGAAAGAAAAATTGTTTTAAAATTAACATTAGCGTACGTTTTGTAAACACTTTGCATTATGAATTTTATGATTGCTTTTTTTATTGGTGTCTTTTTACCCGACTTCCGAAACAGAAGGTTCTCAGTTCGATTTTTTTTTACTGTCCTAACATATAATTTTGATATTTCTTTTTTATATGATAATTAAGCTTGCTGATATGCTTCTCAAGTGCTAGTATTTAAATTTAGTTAAGATCTAACCGGTAGTTTTTGAGTTATTCGTAATAATTTTACTTTTTAGTCCATTTTAGTCTTTTTTCTTTTTTTGTTAATACCGTAATTATGTTAGACTTGTATCTAATCTGTCGGCATATTATCACTACATTACAAAAAATATATATAAATTATAGCATATGTGTTATTGTAATGTGTGAATTATAAGCTAATGAATAAGTTGCTGTAAACTACATAGATCTGTTTTTTTTATTGAATAACGGATGGCAAACGAGCAGGACCACTAGATGGTAAGTGGTTACCTTCGCCCATGAACATCGTAATTGTTGCCCACCTAGAGAATACAGATGGAAGGGGAGGATAATGTAGTAGTCCGCTGTTGGAACCACCACATTTTGAGGAAAGAATGGGTGGGAAAGGGGTAAACCTGGCTTACATGACATCAAACCAGAACACATCATAAGCTATTTAGCGGTTCGTCTTTGACATGATAGAGGTCGCGAGCCAGACGGAGGCCGAACCTCCTACCACCAAACTACTGGGATACCCGCCTCTTACGAGACGCTACCCAGCGGCGAGAGGGAATTGTATTCTAACCCAGTCCCCGAGGACAAGCAAACAGGGGACTGTTAAGTAGTTTTTTTGATAAAGTATCAAATATTCCTAAACTCCTACAATTTTTTGCATTTATGATATTATAAGAAATTAACTATATACAGCTACCGACACATCCGTATATATATATGTATATTTTTCTTATACATTATATCTTTTTTTTTCTCATTTAAAAAAAAGTTCAACGAATCTACAACTATCGTGTCAGTCAAACACTTGTTAACTGAGCCACAATAGCGTTAAAGTTATTTTCTATTAAAATTACCTGAAACGTGATCCACATACATATTTAAGAACAGTTGCATAATATAACCTCTTCGAAAGTATTACGAGGGTCTCTCATTGACGAAAAGTGTTACTTTTGAGCTGTTACCGTTCTAGTGACTTGGCTTTGGCGAGAAAAACAATTTTCAATTTTTTAATGTGTTTTTTAGCTTCTCACTGTATCCCGCATATAGCAGGGTAGGTAGAGGAAACCTGAGATTCTAATGTTAAGACTCTCCGCTCTCTTTCAACAATTCCATTCCTCACTTTCAAAATAACATACAGACTACAATTTCTCAATATTCTGGTTCTTAAATATTCCTTTTAAATAACTCGTAGCAGACTAAAATCAAATTTACAATGTTCAAGTTAATTTTGACTCGTCAAACCTAAACAAGCTGTACATTTATTGACATGCAAATGAAATTAGGCTTCAGAACAGTGAATTTCTCAGATAAATCTGACGCTCTTTGATTAAGTCATGTTTACTCAAAGTTAATCAAAACGGTGTTTAAATAGTTAGTTGGTATGCATTTTTATTCCCACACAAATTTGTGTTAAGATTCGTAACTTAACGCCGTGCTTCGTCTTACTAGAGTGGAGAAATGATAATAATTTGAATATAATTATTCTTCCAAGTGGGAATCGAACCCATAGTCAATCTCTTAATCTTCTTTTTTTAATAGTCCTTTTGACGACTGTAGTGGCGCAGTGGTATAAGCGTGCGCCTTTAAACGCGACATGTTGTAGATTCGATTCCCACTCCAGGAAACAAAAATATTAAGTATTATTTAGCACTCTTTTTACCCGCTCTGGTAACAACATAAAGCGCTGCGTTCAATTCCACCACTCAGCACGCATTACATCAATTCGGCGAAAAGTGGTGAACGGAAATGTTAAAAGAGTACGGAGATTCTTAACACTAGGTACCCTCTGCCTACCCTGCTTGCGGGATACAGCGTGAAGCTATGTATGTATGTTTGTAGATGATAACCTACCAGATATGGTTCCCTCTGCCTGCCCTAGTATGTGCGAAATACAGCGCGAAACTAAAATTAAGAAATCATATAATTATTGTACTCTCTCCATACAAACTTTAACTATATCAAATTTCATACTCGTCCATACATTTTCATAAAAGGAGCCCAACGTTTTTCCGTCGTATAATGATATCAACTGTGGCAGTGTATACACCTTATAAACACTGCTCACGTCTTATATTTCAAACCATTTTTGTTATACATTTAATGGAATAACAATATTGTATAAAGTAACCATTATATTTTTAATTATAGACTCTATTTCAAGGTAGTAAAGTTCAATTTCGTAATGTCATTTCCTTTGCCATTAAAAGAACCAAGAAAGGATTTTCCAGTACCCTATACTTTGTTTGTTTAGAATTATATTCAAAATTGAGATTTTTTAGCAAAAAAGAAAACTGATTTCAAATAAAATGCTTTAAAAAGTAACATTGTTACGAATATCTCAAAAACTACTTGTCAGATCTTACTGAAACTAAATGGAACCACATCAAAGGCACTATGATATAAGAAGGAATCATTAAAATTAGTTCAACCAGTGAAAAGTAATGCGATGGCGAATATACAATAAATATGATTTAACAAAAAAATAAAACAGACTTCAAATGAAATGCATTTTGCAATTAAAATATTACGAATAACTCAAAAACTACTAGCCAGGTCTTAACTAAATTTAAATGGAATCACACAAGAAGTACTAACTATCATATATTGAAAGAATCATCGAAATTGGTTTACCCAGTAAAGTATAATAACACATAAAATAATACACCTGTCGTGGCGCAGAGGCACAAGCGTGCGGCTGTAAATGGGACAGGTTGTGGGTTCGATTCCCACTCCAGGAAATGCAATTTTTCATTTCCTGGGTTTGGTAACAAGGCAAAGCGCGGCGTTGAGTTCCGCCACTCAGCACGCAATGCCTCTATTCGGCGGAAAGTGGGGAACGGAGTGTCTTAACACTAAGTTCCCGCTGCCTACCCTGCTATATGCGGGATACTAAACTGTATAAAAAAATACAGTCAAATTGAGAACTTCCTTCTTCTGAAGTCGGTTAATAACATAATAATTCCAGCGTTTCTATCTTTTCATATGTAATTTTCGTATAATAAAACGTGTTGTAAAAAAATTACGGCCGTAACCCTCTCTCCCTTCCGGCAGTAAAACGTCGCGCATATGATTATGTTATTTAGTAATAACCTTGTGTAAAATGCAAAGTATTCAAATGTTAATCTAATTAAAATGGTTATTTAATTAAAAAGGCCATTGTAGCGCAGTGGGATAGAGTCTCACTGTAAACGCAATTGGTTGTAGGTTCCATTACCACTCCAAGAAATGAAAATATTAAATTTTTTATCGCTTCATGCTGTCTCCCGCATATAGCAGGGTAGGCAGAGGGAAACTAGTGTGAGTGCACTCCGTTCCCCACTTTCAGCCGAATTGAAGCATTACGTGCTGAGTGGCGGTACTCAACGCCGCGCTTTGCCTCGTTACCAAACCCAGGAAATGAAAAATTCCATTTCCTGGAGCGGTTGTGAAGCTATAAAAAAAATGTAAATTATTTTTTTCATATATACAAATGGATAAAGATTTTAAAAAATACACTATTAGAAAATGTATTAAAATATGAACCAAGCGGGACTCGAATCCACGCCTACCCTACGTTGAAGATTCTGTAAAGTTATTGTTCTGTATAAGATATAGTTCTTTTAGCTTTACGCCATATTCCACACATAGCAGGTTAGACGGAAACCTAATGTTAAGACACTCCGTTCTTTTAAAGATTTCCGTTCCCCACTTCCGCCGAATTGAGGCATGACTTTTGATTTAATCACACTTATCGAACGCCATCATAGCGCAGTGGGACACTAAATGAAAGTGTAATTGTAAAAGCGATTCATTGAGTTCAATTCCCACTCGGGGTAATGAAGTAAATTATTTCTTTGTTCTATCAAGACAAAGTACGGCGTTGAGATCCGCCAGTTAACACAGAAAGTCTCGATTTCAGACGGTAAGTGAAGAACGGAGCGTCTTAACACTAAATTCTCTGTTTTGCGGGATAAAACGTGAAGCTGGAAACAAAGGAAAATAATTTATTAAAATATTCACCCTCCCATATAATTCTATTAGCTGAATATGAAAAAGTGAGTCTGATGGGAAAAAAAAGTTTCGACCGTGCAGCCGACTATTAGGCGGCTATCCAGAACTGTTGTATAATTTTATTACTATTTTATGCAGTACCGACCTCCACTGTTAGTCTAACTGAGGTATAATGCGACGAATTTAAAGTGATCATTTAAATTAGCATGAATAACGACGATTGTTAAGTCCTTACAGACTTTTTTTGTTATGAAATTTATATAAGCTTTCGATTTTTTCGTGTAGAAATTTTTATTTATACAAATAATATAGTTGGAGGTCAGTCGCACAGGCGTGCGATTGTAAAAGCGACTAGTTGTGGATTCGATTCCCACTCCAGGAACATAACATTTACAAATATTTAATATTTTCTAAGTCAAAAACTACTCGTCAGTTCTTAACTAAATTTAAATGGAACCAAATAAATTCGCGTCATCAAAATCGGTTCACCCAGTAAAAAAAAATATGCCACACATAAAAAAATAGTCCAATTGAAAACCTCCCTTTGTGAAATCGGTTAATTTAGTAATAATAACAAAAACAAACAATAACAATAATATGTAAATATATATACAAAACAATACCCTTCATGAAATCTATTTCGAAAGGGAATTTATTTAACAAGTTTCAAATCTCGGGGGGCGTACAAATGTATGTAAAATAGATATTATGTGACATCATTGCTAGTAACGGATATAGTTTGTGCTATCCGACCACAGATCGGATTTAAAGCGGTCACTATGATGAACGCCTGTCGAGGCGCAGAGGCACAAATGTGCGACTGTAAAAGCGACAGGTTGTGGGTTCGATTCCCACTCCAGGAAATCAAGTATTTTCATTTCTTACGTTTGGTAACAAGATAAAGCGCGGCGTTGAGTTCCGCCACTCAGCACGCAATGCCTCAACCGGCGGAAAGTGGAGAACGGAATTGTTGAACGAGAACGGAGTGTCTTAACACTAGGTTCTCAGGTTCCTTCTGCCTACCCTGCTATATGCGGGATACAGCGTGAAGTTAAGAACTATGATGTTTGAAATAGTATTATTATTGAGATCTTCGTTTTTCGCGATTTTTACACCTATTAAGTTATATTTTGTATATTTTTGTAATCGCAAATGTATTTTTGGAAATCCGACAATTTGAACATTTTACAGTAGTCCGTGGTCACAGGTAAAACGTGAACAGGCAGAGGGCAAGTAAATGTCGGATTTCCAAAAATGTATTTCCGAATACTAAAATATACGCGATTAATCCGGTTAAAATAGTTCAATTTAATAGTATTATTTCTTTTTTAGCTTCACTTTGTATCCCGCACATAGCAAGATTGGCAGAGGGAACCTGAGAACCTGTTAAGACACTCCGCTCTATCAAGATTTTCGTTCCCCACTTTCCGCCGAATTGAGGCATTGCGTGCTGATTGGCAGAACTCAACGTCGGGCTTTGCCTGTACCAGTGCTAATGAAAAAGCCAGAAGTCGATTTAGTTTTTTGTTTAAAAATTAATTATTAGGTTTTTTTAAGCTTCACGCTGTATCCCACACATGGCAGGGTAGGCAGAGGAAACCTTATAACCTAGTGTTAAGACACTCTGTTCCCCACAATCCGCTGAATTAAGGCATTGCATGCTAAGTGACGAAACTCAACGCCGCGCTTTGCCTTGTTGCCAAACCCAGGAAATGAAAGTACTAAATTTATACATTACCTGGAGTGGGAATCGAACCCACAATCTGTCACGTTTACAGTCGCACGCTTGTGCCTCAGGCGTCATAATTATTAGTTATCCAGTAAAATCCAGTAACAGGCAAAGCCGGGGCTTATATATAGAGAATAATTACATGAGTACGCGCTTCAGCAATTCCCGACAGCTGACGATCGAATAACGTTTACGATTTACGCCGCGATCGCTATTGGCTAGACATTATGTGGGTTAGTGTAATGGCGCTTGTGTAATTTATTCATAATAAATTTAATCAACCTAAGTACTATTTGTGTTTTATGATGTTTTCGTAATTTGGAGGTTAATGTTTTGTTGGTTGGAAGGTTCGAGGTTCGAATTTCGTTTAGAGAAATTCAAATTCAATTCGTTTAGAAAAAATGTATATATTAATACGTGAAGCAAAAATTTTGGACCTCTTTTTACGAAAATTACGTGGAAGGAGCTGAGGTGCATGAAACTTGGTACACTTATAGTTTATATAGCGAAGGACTGCAGAATGATGGTATCTTTTTATAATAATAAATAAAAAATATATTAAATTAACAAAATAAATGTTACAAACACTACCATGATTTGATTCATGTTTATATAAAGTGACATATACATACATTGCTAGGACGCGTTATTAACGCGTCAGCGGGGACACTAGTTATATATTAATTGGAAAGCGAGTCTTGGTAGTAGGTTCTCTCTGGTTACTCTGCTAAGCAAGATAAAGGATGTTTTATATATTTTATATATTCAAATTAAAACTACGAAAATACCTGTACTAATATTTGTGAATTTTTAGTGATACTGTGTGTATTTCTATCTTATTGACTCTTTAGTTATAATAACATCTTAATGTTCAAAGAGAGTGCTGACCCCCCAGGAAAACTGTTTGAACAGTGTTGTGGGACAATGTTAAATGATTATTGTTTCTTTCCCTATGTATAATAAAAAAATAAACAATATAAACAGAATAAACAAAATAAATAAATATGGATTTATTTTGTTACTGATCATCGTTGTCCAAACTATGAACGCTATTGTGGATTCGATTTCTACTCGGGGTAATGATTATATTTTTTTATTTTCATGCCCACTCTGGTGAGACAAAGCGTTATATTGATTTCCGCCACTCAATATACAATTTTTTAATCAGGGTGAAAAGGGAGTGTCTTGACACTAGACTCTCTGTACTATGCAGAATAAAGCATGAAGCTAAAAATAGGTTATCACGCTTTTTGCGATTACTTCTTTAATTTTTTTTTAGCTTCACGCTGTATCCCGCATATAACATGGTAGACAGAGGGAACCTTAGAACCTAGTGTTAAGACACTCCGTTCCCCAGTTTCCTATATAAATATAAATTCCGACCGCATTTCCAACTCTAAAGTGACATTTTGAACAATTAATCTGTCCAGTTTTCATAATTAAAAATAAAATCGCGAATTGGACTTCGTAACAAAGTTGGTTGCGTTCCGTAGCGGCATCCTCTATGGCGAGCATTTTGTGATTAAAAAAGTTTATTTTTTATTTCTCCCACAATAATTTGCCCGGTATTTTTTGTAATTATGTTAAATGGAACGCGAAATCGCCGTTTTATTAATGTCCGAAGTTATGTACGTCTAAGATATTTAATTGTGTTGATTTTTTTTTATTTCGTTCCTCTTTGGGAACTTTTCGTTTAGAAGTTTGTGAGTGTTTTATTTGATTTTCTTGATGTACACTTTTATTTTAGCTTCATGCTTTGTCCCGAAAGCGTTCCTCATAGCAGGATAGTTAAGTTTCTTTTTTTAATAATTTCACACTGTATCCCGCATATAGCAGGGTAGGCAGAAGGAACCTGAGAACCTAATGTTATGACACTCCGTTCTCTTTCAACAATTCCGTTCCTCATTTTCCGCCGAACTGAGGCATTGCGTGCTGAGTGGTGGAAGTCAACGCCGCACTTTGCCTTGTTACCAAACCCAGAAAATGAAAATACTTAACTTTTACATTTCCTGGCGTGAGATTCGAACCCACGACCTGTCGCGTTACAGTCGCACGCTTTTGTCTCTGCGCCATGACAGGCGGTAAAGAGTGGTCACTACCACTGACTTCACTAAGTCAAAGAGTAATTAGAGAGAACCTATTGTCAAGACACTCCGCTCATCGCTTTTCAATTTTAAACAGATAAAAGCAATTTTAAGTGGCGGATCACAACGCCGCTCTTTGTTTTGTCAGAATGGAGAATGATTCAGTTTATTACTATGGCGCTTCGAACATGCCAGCGTAGAAATTAAAAAAAATGATATGAAATGATATGACATGAATTTAAATATACAATAATTATTCCCTCGAGCGAGAATCGAACACATATCCCATCTAATATAATTGAACATCTAAAAACCCGACATAGTTTGAGCTGATGTTACAATTTAATACTTATGTTATGGGAACACGTTATTTAAAAAGATAGTTAATTACAAATTGTTAATAAAATATAATTTTTGTCTATTAAGTGGTCTATTTATTATAATATTTTTTGTTAAATTTTTGTGCACCTCTGAAGGTAAGTGAAAAGCTATTCTACTTAAATATTTTAAAATACAATGGAATATGTAACAATTGTATCTAATTTAAAATCCCACTGCTTTCCTATGTCATAGGAATTTCGAGAAATCCTCTTTTAATGTTTCCCTACACTCTCCGAGGAGCCTATATGCTAAATTTTAGCTTTTTATGACCATTAGTTTGTCTTTCCTTCAGTAACGCAAGCGTCCACCACTTGCATGCAGTTTTTAGAATTTGAGTGGAAAATGGAGATCGGAGTATCTTACCACTAGGCTCACTCTAACTACCTTGATGATATTTTATTGTTTAATTTATATATTTCTTGAGAAAAGAGCAGAATAATTAGATTAATATCAAATAAATGAACATACAGGAAAATTTGTGAAACCAAATAATTATGGTTGAAACAAGAAAAGAAAACCAACTTTAAATAGAATACACTGAAAAGTAAAATTATTACGAATAACTCAAAAACTTCTCATCTAAATTTAATTAGGACCACATCAGAACCACTAACTATCATAAAAAAAATCATCAAAACAAGTTACCAAGTACAAAGTTATATCACAAAAAATACAATCGAATTGATAGCCCCCTCCTGTATTTCTACGTCTCTTGCCAAAATAAATATAGCTAAATGGAATTTAAACGTCACCTCCACCTACATATATATGGTACATTCATACATACCCTTTTTTCTCGTCCACCGTGCGTGATCCGATTGCCGGTTTTTCGAGCCAGATTTTTTTTTAAATCGGTATTTGAGGTACAAATTCGCAACAGGAGTTGACATACTGACAGAACTTACTACGTAAAGCTCTTAGGATAGTAAAAATTGACAATTCTTTTTTACCTACCTGTTACCACGGACTACTGTAAAATGTTCGAAACGTCGGGTTTCCAAAAATGTGTTTTTGAATACTAAAATATACGCGATTAATCCGGTTAAAATACATACGTAGCTTCACGCTGCATCTCGCATATAGCAGGGTAGGCAGAGGAAACCTGAGAACCTAGTGTTAAAACAGTCCGTTCCCCACTTTCCGCCGAATTGAGGCATTACGTGCTGAGTGGCGGAACTCAACGCCGCGCTTTGCCTTGTTACCAAACCCAGGAAATGAAAAAAATTCTGGAGTGGGAATCGAACACACTACCTGTCTCGTTTACAATCACACGCTTATGCCTCTGCGCCACGACAGGCGTTAAAATAGTTACATTTAATATGTGTAATAATCACGAAAATCAAAGAGCTCATTATGTGAACCAGTACGGACTGGAAGTCGCGAATAAAATACGTCGATTAGAGTATTTAAACCCGTACGTACGTGAAACGTGCTAGATTTTTTTTTATTTTTAATCGATTTCAAAAAAAGGAAATTGTTAATTCGACTGTTTTTTATGTATGCATAACTTTTTACTGAGTGTTCGGTTTTGATGATTCTTTGTTTGTTATACAGCTAAAGCTTTTAATGTGGTCCTATTTAAATTTAGTTTAGATTGGACAAGTAGTTTTTGAGTTATTCGCTATAATTGTACTTTTTAGTGACTTTTATTTGAAGTAAGTTTTAATTTTTTCTTAAATTTTTATTTATTATACTGAAAAGCTTAATTTTATTCAAGCTAATAAAGAAAGGTTATCATGGTGCAGTAAGATAACGTCTCTCTGTAAACGCAATTGGTTGCGGGTTCGATTCCCACTTCGAGGAATTTCAGGATATCTTCACTCTGGTAAGATATACGAGTATAAACGTGGCGTTGAGTTCCGTAATTTAACATACAATTTCTGGCGAACAAAGTGAAAACACTAAGCTCTCTTTAAGTACCATGCTGCGTAGAAGAGAGTATGAATCTGCCTTTTATAATAAAAAAAAATATTTGAATAAAAGTATCAATTTTTTAATCTCAATTAACTTTCCAATTTAGATATTTATCTTTTTAATACCTTCAACATAATATTTTTGGTTAAAAAAGTGACTATAATTTTAGTCCATTAAATGAATTTTATATGACAGTCTACATTTTTTTACCACATAGCACAAGTAAGCAGAGGGCATCATAAGACACTCCGTTCTCAACTCTCCGCTCGAAATAAATATGCTGCGTGTCGAGTGGCAGAGCTCAACGCCGCTCTTAAAATTCGCGTAAAATTCACACACACATACAGGCCTCAAATGATTATACCTTATATATTGTGTATTATATTATTATATATTGTGGGTTCGATTCCTATTCCAGGGAATGTAAATAATTTAAATAATATTTAGTATTTTTATATCCTCCCTCTGGTAACAAGACAAAGCGCGGTGTTGTTCAACACGCAATGGTTTGAATTTAGCGTAAAATGGGGAAAGAAAATGTTAAAACAGAACGGAGAGTCTTATCACTAGATTCTCAGGTTCCCTCTGCCTAGCCTGCTATGTACGGTGTACAGCGTGAAGCTATAATCATTCCCTGAGAGGGACTCGAACCCACACTATCGGTGTTGCTGTTCCATAATATTTGATGTATGTTACGGCTGTGTAATCCACTTACATATAAGAACGTTTTACTTCTGTGATTCTAGGAACATACCTGTAAAAAGAAAAAATAACAATTAATTTATTGAAAGATCACTATGGCTAAGATGGTTATAAGGTTTAATAAAAAAAAATTAAAAGGAACTTGCAAAATTACCCTAGGAAAAAACATCAGAATCTGTGAAAATATTGTAATGTTATGGTATCCGGACATATTTACAAAATGTTAAGTTCATTAACATGGGGAACGGAGTGTCTTAACACTAGGTTCCCTCTGCCTACCCTGCTATATGCGGGATACAGCGTGAAGCTATATATGTATGTATGTATGTATGTAAGTTTTTTTTCATATGGAATCATTCATTGATAGATTGATAGACAGGTAAAGCTAATAAAAGCGAGTAAATGAGGACCTCAAAAGTGTCATGTCAAATGTCTACTAGGATAAAGTGAATTAATTTGACCACTTTGTTTTTGGACATTGCATGCGGGTACGGAATTGGCAATACTTTTATTAACCAACTTCAAAATAAGGAGGTTCTCAATTTGACAGAATTTTTTTTTACGGATAACGGATGGCAAACGAGCAGTAGGACCACCTGATGGTAAGTGGTTACCTTCGCTCATGAACATCTACACCACCAGAGATGTTGTAGATGCGTTGCTGACCTAGAGGATACAGATGGAAGGGGAGGATAATGTAGTAGCCCGCTATCGGCACCACCACAATTTGAAGAAAGGATGGGTGGGAAAGGGGAAAACCTGGCTTACATGCCATCGAACCGGAACACATCATACGATATTTGTTTTTATGTGGGTTACCACATAACTTTTACTATGTGAACCAATTTTGATAATTTTTATTTTATATGATGGCTAGTGCTTCTGCTTTAAGTTAGGAACTGACGAATAGTTTTTGAGTCATTTATAACAATTAGTGTCCCCGTAAATGCGTTAATAACGCATTGCGAAGTGACGTATATGTCACTTTGTATAAACATGGATGTTAAATCATGGTAGTGTGTGTAACATTTATTTTATTAATTTAATATACTTTTTATGCATTATATAAAAAAAAAATTTGCATTCTGCACTCCTTCTTTATATAATAGTAAACTATAAGTGTGCCAAGTATCATGCTCCTCTGTCCGCGTAATCTTTGTAAAAAGGGATCTAAAGTTTTTGTTTCGCGTATTTATATATATATATGTATATATATATATATATATATAAATAAATGTTAGTTTTTTGAACATTATTTTTGAAATTGGTTTTACTTTTTTTGTAATAATCTTAATTATAAAATATCAAGTGGTTTATAATCAAAAAACCTGCCCTGAAAAGTTTAATTTTTCGAGTTGTCAACTTATTCACGCCTATTATATATTACCATGTTAATTTTTTATATAATAAATAACACTTTTATATAATAAAATCAACTTTTACTGAAACTGAATTAGCAAAATAAAATATATTGTTGTAAAATAGTTTAGTACTAAAATTGTTGTGTAAGTTTTTATATATATGTACTTAAAATAAGAGAGTGTAGTCCGTCGATAAACCATTTTAATGGTTTGACGGAATGTGAAAAATAAATAAATAAAAAAAAACATCCACCTTTTTTAAAATCGGGTAACAAAGCCTTTATAATCCTAAATTCTATTGCCCGTTTTCAACGGGCTGCAGTATTGTCAAGTTCAATAGAGATTTATACAAAATATTCAACTTGCAACGATTAACTGTGCATACAAAAACAACTATTCCAATTCCATGAAATTCCATTGCCTTGTATGGAATAACGACAATTTATCCGATCGTATGTTTTGTTGGAATTCTAACTATTTTTCGATAGTAAATGTAAAAAAGCACGCTTTATCATAGCTTTGCAGGGTAGTCAAGACACTTTGTTCGCGGCTTTGGTATATTTGAGTGTTAAGTGGCGGAACTCAACGCCGCGTATTATCTTATAATAACGAGATATTAAAATAACTTAAATATTATGCCTCAATCTGGCGGAAAGTGGAGAACGGAATTGTTGAAAGAGAACGGAATGTCTTAACACTAGGTTCTCAGGTTCCCTCTGCCTACCCTGCTATATGCGGGATAAAGCGTGAAGCTAAAAAAAAATCCCTGAGTGGGAATCGTATCCACAACCAATCGAGTTTACTGTAAATGGCGGTCCCACTGCGTAACGATCGTTTCTATAGAATATTTAGGGTTAAAATTATTATATATATATTTCTTTTAAATACATGTATGTGCGTATGGCAGCATCATGGCTCAATTAGGAGGTGTCTGACTGTACACGATATGGTTAGGTATACAGCGATATACAGCGGCATTGAGTACTGCCACTTAACGCCCAAGAGGTGTCTCAATTTGGAGCAGAAAGCGACGAACGAGTGTCTAGACACTAGGTTCCGCATATCAATGTGGGATAAAACGTGAATCTGTTAATATAACCAAGAAATACTCTTGAAAGAATATCAATTCCTTTTTATAATAGATAACAAAGGAATTTAGAAGGAAAACGTCATTTTGGTAACTACATATTTAAATTTAATTAAAAAGCACCCACGTTCCCATAATGACTGGACGAGTTAGCTCGTGATGACGCGAGTGACTTACGTTTTATGTTCTACCGTAGTAAATTACCCGACCGTGTCGACGATAAAACCAGTATAAATTAAATATAAAAATATATTTATTAAAGGCCATCGTGAAACTGTGGGATAGATTCTGACTATATGATATTGGTTTCGGGTTCGATTTTCATTAGGGTGAATGATTATATTTAAATTATAATAATTCTGGTTACATAAAATGAGGCGTTGAGTTCTGACACTTAATAAGCAATGTTTAAATTTTGGGCGGAAAGTAGAGAGTAGAGTGTCTCAACACTAGGTTCTAAAACGGTATACCCTTTTTTTATCGTGAGGAAATCCGTAACAGATATACGCCCAATCTGGGACTCGGGACGGGTTATGTGGGACTCTGGACAGGCTGTAAAGAGGCCATACGTATACGAACTAAAACCACGGTGATCCTCCTCTATCGCCACTGGCCGACGCCCACGACAACAGCCGAATTAACCGTGAAACCTTGGCGGAAAACTGTATACCCTACTATACGGGATGAAGCATGAAGCTAAAAATATATATTTTACTGTTTGGAAATTTCAGTAAGTGTGGTACAATAATCAATAAAGGTTGAAAATATGCAGAAAACGTTAAAAAATTTGAACGTAGCATCGCAGGAATTGTTTTTTCAAGTGTATGTCAAACACATGGCCATATGGTATGTGTAATATTTTTTCTTTCCAAAGTATTTTTATAAAACATAATAACCTTTTGTACTTTTTCTCGATACTCTACCATCCGCATAATTTATATAAAAAAGGGGTCAAAAGTTTAACCTCCACATTAACATATGCTACAACTTGCAGATTATTTCAATATTTCATAACATAATTTGTGAGGTAATCATAAAATCCATTAGCATTTTAATTAATGGTTCAAATCCTACCCTGTATAGTTCAACGTTTATGAGATTAGCTTCGCGGACAAAGCCATAAAACAGCTTAGTATGTCAACTGGGATCAGTTAGCTGACGTCATAAACTTCTATTGGGCGGAAATTACTTAAAGTACTTTATATAGCGCGAGGCCATGGTGGTACGGTGGGAGCGTTTACAGTCAACCGTGGTTGTGGGTTCGTTTCCCACTTCAAGAAATGAGAATATTAAATATTTGTAACAATTGGTAAATTATTTTACATTCAGAAAATGAAGTATGTAACTTTATTTTGAATAAAATCATTTGATTTTGACTTTGATTTAATATTTAGCGTATTTATATCATCGCTTTAGTAACAAGGCAAAGCGCGGCGTTGAATTCCGCCACTAACCAGGTAATGCCAGTAAGTGAGGAACAGAAATCTTAAAAGATCGGTACGGTGTCATAACCATGAATTCTCAGGTTCCCTCTGCCTACCTCGCTACATGCGCGATACAGCTAAATAAAATTACGTACCTTTTGTTACGTAAACTATTATATTCCTTATATTTTTTTTTTGTTGAATATTACTCAAAATTTGATATATATATATATATATGACTTACATTACGTATATTATGTTTAGTATCCCTTGAGGTCTTCTTGGCGCAATGAGGCGAAACAGCAGACTGTAAATGCGATCGTTGTGGATTCACATCCAAATCGCAAGAATGATTACATTTTAAATATTATCATTTCCCCGCTATGGTAACATAAAACGTGGCGTGGAGTTTCGCCAATAAAAGTGTAATATCTCGAATTCGCAGAACGGAGTGTCTTAACACTAGCCTCTTTCTACCGTAAATAAGTGTGAAGCTGACAAAAATAATATTGCTTTTACCATCTAAATAATACATACATACATACATAGCTTCACGCTGTATCCCGCATATAGCAGGGTAGGCAGAGGGAACCTAGTGTTAAGACACTCCGTTCTCCACTTTCCGCCGAATTGAGGCGGAACTCAACGCCACGCTTCGCCTTGTTACCAAACCCAGGAAATAAAAACTCCATTTCCTGGAGTGGGAATCGAACCCACAACCTGTCGCGTTTACAGTCGCACACTTGTGCCTCTGCGCCACGACAGGCGTTACCATAACCATCTAAACAAACTAAAAAAATATTAAATATGAGAAACTTTATCAACATAGAATTGCCCATTTGTACGCAACTAACGTTCTCAATGGAGCCTAATTCTAGAGGCAATTTATCTTAATAGGGTAAATAGTGTAACGGTTTAATTCGTTGAATCGTTTTATTAAATGCTTTCTGCTTACTGTTGGGAACGATAAAGATATTTTATTTTATTTAAGTAAATACATAATTTTACGCCTATATAATAAGATAAGATATGAATGAAAACGAGGTAATTATTGGTTCGATTCGCAGTTGTGGGAGTTATTGAACTTATATTACTACGCGCGCATACCGTCAGGAAAAACTGACACCATGAAATTAACTAGTCAAAATTTTTGTTTTTAATTATGTATGTTTGTGTATATCTATATATTTGTTTTTTTATCACGCACTTAGCAGTGTAGGGAAAGGGAACCAGAGAACCTAATTTGACTTAACACTTTAAAACTCTCCGTTCTCTTAACATTTCCGTTTTCCACTTTCCACGGAATTGATGTTGATATTTAAAGAAAACTTATTTAACTAGATAATGCTTCATAGTAAAACTTTCTTTCAATGTATTAAATATTTTTTTTTCTATTATCAGTGTTGTTTACTCAACAAATATTAGATGAAGCAAAGTATAAAATTTTTAAGAATGATTTTTCTATCTAATTACGCCCAAGAAGTAGAACTTCTTATGTGCCTACAAAAGCACACAAACACACACAACACACGTTATTTTTCATGTCATACTTTTTAATATAAAGCAGGATAGCTAAATACCTTTATATTAATTTATAAATCTATAATGCCTATTTCAATAGACAATTTTTATTTTATTTTTAAAAAAAATGGAGAAATGTTCCATGCGTTGTCTGACGTAACTCAACGCCGCGTTATATCTTACCTGAGCAATTAAACCCGCACCCTTCATATTTACAGTTAGACGCAGTCCATTGCACCACGATAGCCTTAAATAAATTAATTCCATAAAACGTAAAAATATTGAAACCTATAAAATAAGGCGACGAGTTCACATTTTAATTAAAAGCGCTACTAACTGGGAACCTTTAATTAAAATAAATTTTGTCAAGGGTTGATATGACGGCATGCAGCGTGTAGTGTGAATGCTAGACTACGTTTGATGTAACTTTCAATGAAGCTTGAGTAATAAGCTTTGGTGTCAATTTATGTTTATAACTAACTTCATAAAAAGAAGGTTCTCAATTCGACTGTATTTTTGATAAACAATTTTAATGATGGTTTTTTTATTATGATAGCTAGTGCTTCTGATATAGTCTTATTTTACTTTAGTTAAGATTTGACGGATGGTTTTTGAGTTATTCGTAATAATTTCACTTTTTAGTGTAATTTATTTGAAAATAATTTTCTTCTTTTTTAAAATATCAATTATTGTTAGCTTAATGTGTGCCACTGGGAACACAACGCCACATTTTTCTTACCAGAGCGGGGAAATGAAAATAATTTCCGCATAATTATTTTTTCGAGTAGAAATCGAACCTATATTCTCTCGCATTTACAATCAAATACTGCGCTACTGCACCACGATGGTTAACATATTTATAACCATTTTTCATGCATAAACTTGTAAAACAATACAAAATACAGGAAAAAGAAATCAAAATTAACCAGTACCAAAGATTTTTACTTAAAATCTATTAAAATCCTAATAAAGTTGAACTTATTATAAGAATTAGATTAGTTTTTAAAAGAAGACATAAAAAGAACACATAAAAGTTTATTGAAAAGGTAAAGTTCTTGACTTTGTTAAAAGTTGCAAATTATTTGAAGTTAAAGAATTCTCTTTTTCGAAGCCACCCGTTATTTTCTCTGTCTTCAGTTCATTTGGCGATGTGAAAATTCAATAATTCGATAAATTAGTCCAGTAAAAATCAATTCAGTATAGTAGGTACTGGATTTATTTTTAAATAAATTATAATACGTGTTTTACCTATATATACATAGATTCGATAAGTTGGGTGGAGAACGGAAACGTTAAAAGAGAACGGAGTGTCTTAGCATTAGATTCTCTGATTCGTTTGTCTACCCTGCTACACAGCGCAAAATAAAAAAATGTATATATATATATATATATATATATATATATATATAT
>JAKGSA010000820.1:86640-107335 GCA_033558755.1 Philaethria dido
TATATATATATATATATATATATATATATATATATAAGTATATATAAAACGCTTGCGTTACTGAGTGACTGACAGACAACGTACAGACAATACTACTGCCCATAGACAGTTGGAACTTGGCATGTAGACTCTAGAAGTGTGGAGGAGCGTTAAGATATTTTCAAAATTCCTATTAAAACAGGAAAAACGGGATTTTTATAGACCACACAAATGAAGTTACGGGATACAGCTAGTATATTAAATAGATCATCGTGGCGTAGTAGATCAGCGTCTTTAGACAAGTTTATGGAGGTTTGATTCCCGATTAGGTAAAAAAATCGCAACATTGAGTTCCATCACTCAACATGCAATGTCTCTAATTCAGGTCGAAAATGATTAACGGAGTATCTTGACACTAATATCCCTTTGGAAACCCAATTTTTTTTACAGTAAAAGCTCAATAAATACAATAATAAGTAATAAAAAAAACGATTATTTGCATGACATCACATCATTTTCAACAAAAAGCACTTTATAAATAGACAGCACTAGACAAGTAGTTTCAGTCAAATAGGATCGTTCGAATGAGCTTACCAACAAAAGAGGTTAAAAGCGGAGACCTCAGCGAAAGTTTAATTTGTATTTTACAAAGCACTTCATTCGCAGCTAGAAAACTGACCGTGGTGTTGTTACTCGATTGTTTCTTGATAATCGAATGGTTTTGAAAAAATCGATTTTGAGTTATTAAACATTTTAAGAATTTATTAATCGATTGTTTGTTAATTATCGAATGGTTGTGATAAAATCGATTTTTAGTTTGTATTATAGTTGTTGATTACTACTAATAAAATCGATTTCAAGTTGAATATATTTTAGGTTTAGTATTTTTTTTATTTAGCATTTAAAAATAACTAATATTGAAAGACAAGCTAGTGAAGTATCTTAGTGTTGTTGATTATCGACTAATTGTGATAAAATCGATTTTAAGTTGAATATTGAAATATGATTTTATTTTAGATTTAGTAAGTTATTTTATTGAGCTTCACGCTATACTCCGTACATGGCAGGGTAGGCAAAAGAAACTAAAGAAAGTAATGTTATGACACTCCGTTCTCTTTAAGATTTTCCATTCCTCATTCTATTTTATTAATTTTATTCAGCATTTTAAAATTATGTAATATATTATGCTGAAAGACAAACTAAGGTACATCACTATCTTATTGTTATTGATTTTTTAAACTTTTAACGATTTGTGAATTGATTGCAGAACTCAACGCCGCACTACGTCTAACCCCACTTATACCATATTTTTAGTATATAAAAGTTCTTACCAATTTTCTGTAACGGAATAAAAAAATAAAAACAAAGACAAATTAACCTTAAAAAAATATCACTGTCATAATCACTTCAAGTTATAATAACGAATAATTTCACAGTATAATGTGAGCTTTTTACAACTTTACAGTAAAAAAAATCATGACAAAAGTACGTTTGTGAAACATATTAAAAAAATATACTTTCCTTTATAAAATTTCTCTTTTAATATGATGTTATTGGTCAAAAGATTCACTTCAACATAAATGTAACTTTTATGAAGACATCGAGAGCAGATTTGACTGTAAACACGAGGTTATGGGTTCGATTCTAACTCGGGGAAAAAATATATTCAAATTATTCCCCGGTTCGGTAAGATGAACGAAGGGGAGAACAGAGTGTCTTGATAGGAGAGTTCTCTATATCTACCCTGCTATACAGGATAAAGCATGTAGCTCGTAAATAAATAATTAAGATTTTAAGAAAAAAAAGAAAACCTACATCAGAGAAAATGCACAAAAAGGTAAAATTATTACGAATAACTCAAAAACTACTTGTCAGAATTTAATTATTTTTTATTAAAATTGGGAACTAATCGGGAGTACTACATACAGCTACCATTAAAAAAAAGAATCATCAAAAATTAGTCACGTAGTAAAACCATAAAAAACACAGTCAAATTAATAACCTCATTTTTTGAAGTCAGTTAAAAACAAATAAACATATTCGATTCGTCGTTTCTCGATTGTCACTCGCATCGGACGATCGCAATGCATTACCGTGGTTTGTTTGTACAGCGAGTAATGAAGAGACATTGAAAAGGACAAATTAAGCTTCTTGCTCGTCTGCGGACTTTTGAAGTCTTTGTTGAGTACCGTTTGATCGAGCTTTCGGTGGAAATGAATGGGAGCTTGGTGAAATGTGCTTGTAAGTTACTTTTAATTTCTTTGTTATATATGTACATATATATATATTTAATGAATATATTTTGATTATATTTTTACATTTTTTTCTATATAGCAATGTAGATAAAAATAAAAATTACGTTTTATTTATAAAAACTAGTGCCCCCGTTAACGCGTTAACAACGCTTTGTCTTTAGCAATGTATATGCCACTTTATGTTAACACGGATGTCAAGCCATGGTAGTGTATGTAACATTAATTTTATTATTTTAATATACTTTTTATGTATTACTTAAAAATTGATATTAGCATTCTGCACTCCTTCTCTATATAAACTATAATTGTACCAAATTTTATGCTCCCCTGTCCGCGTAATTTTCGTTAAAAGGGGTCCAAAGTTTTTGTTACACGTATTTATATATAGATAAGTTGCATCCCCCAACTTCGCTTACGTGGACTATAAAACTTAAAATCTTGTGTCCGTAATAGTAAAAAATTTTAATATGTCCTCCCTTAAAACTATACTCACCAAGGAGCCTATATGCTAGCTTTACGCTTTGTCCCGCATAACAGGGTAGTCATAGAGAACTTAGTGTTGAGGCACTCTGATCTCCATCTTTTGCCAAAATTCGATACATTGTATCTTAAGTGATGAAAAAGTGTAGAAATTGGAAATAATTTATATATAATCATTTTTCAGAGTGGATATCGAACCTATAACCGATTGTGCTTATAATCAAAAACTATTCCACTGCGCCATAATAACATTTTTTATTACAAAAAAAGCCAACCAATTATAGAGAACGGAAATGTTGAAAGAGAAGGGAGTGTCTTAACACTAGGTCCTCAGGTTCCATCTGCCTATGTACGGGATGTACGGGACACAGCGTGACGCTAAAAGAAAATCAATATATTCAAGTAATACATTAACTCAAACGCTCAAAATGCTACATTGTACTTGTATAGTTACAATATAAACAAAAGTAATTTTCAAGACAGCTCTAGATTAAAGCAAACCGACATTTCGAAACAAGCCGGAAATTAAGCTAGCTACCACGCCGTCTTACTGTGATACTTAGGGAGTGATTTTATTAAATTAATAACTTATACAGTATGGAAAAGTTATTAAAATTTATTGTTCTGAATCCTAGATTAGACCTCTGGAAACAATAAGTTAGATTAGTTTTAAATATAATCCATCCAAATAATTTATCCATATTTATATTTTTTAAATTATGACCTTGAGGCACAAGCGTGCAACTGTGAACGCGACATGCTGTGGGTTCGATTCCCACTCCAGAGAATGAAAATATTAAATATCTATATTAATTAATATTTAGTACTTTAATTTCCTTGCTCTTATAACAAGGCGAAACGCGGTGTTAAGTTCTGCTACACTTACAGCACGCAATGCCTCAATTCGGCGGAAAATGGGGACCGAAATGTTTTTTAACATGAAGAAATGAGAACGGAATATCTTAACACTAGGTTCTCAGGCTCACTCTGCCTACCCTGCTTTGTGCGGGATACAGCGTGAAACTAAAAAAAAATTAATATCTTTTTTTAGAGTAAGGAAACACACACTAGCTATTGTTTAAAAAAGAATATTCTTAATTTGTTCATAGAGTAAAAAGTTATGCGGTAACACCTATACAGATGTACAGTCTCCTTGAAAACCTTTTTTTGGAAATCGGTTAAAACACATATAGTATAATGGTTATGTGTAAAGCATACTAACTTTATCCTTGTTTAAAGGAATTCTGTTGGAACTTTCCTCGAAACATTTCTCAAAACTCGAAAGAATCTTGAAAATGCTTTTGATCTCTTTAAACTAAGTTAATGTTAATTTAATTCTTTCTGTGTGTTGGTTTTTATTATACATACTTTGAAAGTTTCAACATTATGTATCTGCCAATTAAATGAAATTTTAGTTTTTAACGCCTGCCGACAGGTTGTGGGTTCGATTCCCACTCCAGGAAATGTCAAATTTAGTGTTTTCATTTCTTGGGTTTGGTAACAAGGCAAAGCGCGGCCTTGAATTCCGCCACTCAACACGCAATGCCTCAATTCGGTGGAAAGTGGGAAACGGAATTGTTGAAAGAGAATGGAGTGTCTTAACACTAGGTTCTCTGGTTCCCTCTGCCTACCCCGCTATGTACGGGATACAGCGTGAAGTTAAAAAAAAAGAAAAATTATTACGTTTTTTAACAGACTAACAAGAACTCAATAAACGAAGAGATTCTCATTTTGACTCATCTTTAATAGTATGTTACCGCTTGTCTATTTACTGAGTGAACAAGTATTGAGGATTATTTTTTATATGACAGTTAGTACTTCTGATGTGGTATTGAGTTGTTCGTAATATTTTTATTTTAAGACGGTTTTTTTTGTTAAAATTTTAATTAAATAAAAAGTATAAATATTTTGATCGTAGTGGAACTCGAAATTGGAGACTTGTGTCTACATCAAAATTCTTATACGAGTACGCTTGTGTAACTTATTTTTTAACTTAATGCACTTGGACTGTCTTCAAGAACTACGGGTTACAGCTTTCCAATAACATTTTTTCTATTCCTTAGTGTTTGATCAATTAATAACATGTTAGTAAAAAAATTAAAAATGCTAGCTAATAAAAATTAGTGAAAAGCGGAGAATGGAGTGTTTTAGCACTAGGTTTTCTGACCACACTGCTATAAAGCGTTAAGTGGGAAAAATGTGTATTTATATTATATTTATATTCCTTCGCTTTTAAAATTAAGTATACCTCTTATAAACATTCGTATTAAGGTTAACGCAAGTGTAATTTATCATTTCGGCGGAAAAATACGAAATCGTTCCGCTGTTAATTCAAAATAAAAGAGCAGAGTAATATAAGGTCGTTATGGATAAAACGAATTAACGAAAATTGTAGCTAAGTTAAAAATAACGTGCCGTTACGACCATCTAAACGCCATCAAAATGTGTTGTTCGGTAACGTTTAGAATTATAGCCTAATTACATAGCAAGTGTTTGGGAGAGGCAAATTAAATTACGTTTTTTTTTGGATTTTTATTACTAAAAATTTTTAAGAAAAATATTTTTTTTGTTTTTTTTTTTTAACTTCACGCTGTATCCCGCCCACAGCAGGGTAGGCAGACGGAGCCAGAGAATCTAGTGCTAAGGCACTCCATTCTCTTTCAACAATTCCGTTCCCCACTTTCCGCCGAATTGATGCATTGCGTGTTGACTGGTGGAACTCAACGCCGCGCTTTGCCTTTTTACCAAACCCAAGAAATGAAAATACTAAATTTTACATTTCCTGGAGTGGGAATCGAACCCACAACCTGTCGCGTTTACAGTCGCACGCTTGCGCCTCTGCGCCACGACAGGCGTTACACGATAGGTAGTAAAATTATTATGAATCGAATCTAAATCTAAAATCATAAAATCTAATAATCATAGAACTGAAGAATCATCAAATTTGGTTCACTCAGTAAAAAGTTATGCGGTAACACACATTATAACATGCAGTCGATTTGAGAATCTCCAGTTTTTTTTTAATTGGTTAAAAATTAAGTAGATGCCCTCTTGGGGTAGTGTGGCATTTGACTATAAACGCAATAATTGTGGGTTCGATTCCTACCTGGGAGAATGGTTATATTTAAATTATCTTAATTTCTTCTCCTTGGTATGACAAAACGTGGCGTTTGATTTCGTTATTCTTTATACGCAATATTTTAGTTAAGATCTGATAATTAGTTTATGAGTTATTTGTAACATTTTTTTTATTATCCTGGTAAACCTGCAATCTGCCTCATCTGGGCATTTAGCTGGTGGTTTGAAAAGATTATTGGAGGCATTGATGGTATACGCCCAGTGGCGCGTACATGTCATTTTGCAATCTTCAACGAGAGTTTATTCTAAGATGGGAGTAAGTAATGAGGGACTCTCCTTTTTAAGCATTTAAAGAAACGAGTAGGATTCATCAATTACAAGCAAGTTTATTGTGATGCTTTTCTATACGACGAGAGTATGTTTTCATTGTAACAAATTTAATTTTTAATTCATTTTATTTAAAGTCAATTCAAGTCAATTCGATATTTTCCCATTTCATATGTTCTCTCCTCTACCTAAAGGTTACCTGGAAGAGATCGCTCTCTTAGCGATAAGGTCGCCCATTGTACTATTATAAATATTAAGATCTTTTGTATGTTTCTGGTGCAATAAAGAGTAATTATTGTGTTTTTTTTTTAATCATAATAATTATAGCTCCACGCTTCAAAACATTAAGTATTTCCTACACCAATATCTATCAATATAACAAGCACTTATAAACATAAGATGTAACTCTGTTTGTATTTCAGATGTTCCTTGCTTACACAAATTGTTTGCAAAAGGCTAAATTAATCTTTTACCGTTACACAAACACGACGGAACGGTAGCGAGGCGAGTTAATTAAATATTAGGATACTTGGGAAAAACATTGAAAAGTTATTAATAACAGAATTGTGTGTATAAGCTATGTTTACTTTTGCCCTTGGGGTGCAGTTGTGGTTCAAAATGATGAAAATTGTAGGTTATGGATGCGAATCAGAGAAAGTATTTCAAGGTGTAGGCAGACAGATATATAGTGTGGCTGTAAAAGTGAGATGTTGTAAATTTGATTTCTATTCATATATATTGAAAATACGAATTTATATTTATCAGACTTTTAAGTTTGATGTTGCTTAATTTATTAAGCGCACTAAAAACTAACATTATTACGAATAACTCAAAAACTACTCGTCTAATCCTAACGAAAAATTTAAATAGGACAATATCATATCTATAGTATAGTCTATATAATGTCTATGTATGTATGTATGTATATACTTATGTATTTAGTTTGTATTTTGTATTAATATATATTTAATATGTTATATATGTAAATATCCTGAATAGTGCACCGGCTACCACTACTTTATACAACTCCTATATCCAAAGGTTGCTTGGAAGAGATCACTTTAAGCGATAAGGCCGGCTTATTGTACGCTATATTTATACTTCTCTGTTATTTGTTTATTTGTGTGCAATAAAGAATATTTGTATTGTATTTGTATCAGAAACGCTAGCTATTGTATTATACACAAAAATCATCAAAATTGGTTGATCCAGTAAAAAGTTATGCGGTAAAACACATAAAAAAGAACAGCTGAAAGTTTATGAAGATGTATGGATGATTGCTACTCTTTCACGCAAAAAATACTGAACGTATTTAAATGAAACTTTATAATAATATAGCTTATATATCAGTAAATGTCAATAAAATAAAATTTTAAATTTATAAAGATTATTATAGCTTTCATCGAGAAGGCCATCGTGGCACAATTGAACTATATCTAACTGTTTTTATCATCACGCCATAAAGGCGGAACAAGGAATAAAAGCTAGTATTGTTATATTTTACATAAAAGCAAGTTTTCGTTCTCAATGAGTTTACAGGCAAAGTTGATGTGTTCAGATTGCTGAAGTTTCAGGGCTAACTTGTAACAATTAATGTGGATTGGACTACTTACCGGTATCTATTGAAACTGTTTGTTTGTTGAAGAGACTGGAGTGAAGCGGTCCTTTAAGAAAATCTTTTTATTGTCCACCTTTTGCAGAGTGAACTTAGGAATAAGTTCTAAATATTTAACAAAAAATGTTTAACAAAAGTAATATTTGACCTTCATACGGTTTTCGGGTCTTTTCTGACCCATTTCAGGACTAAAACATAATTATCTCTTTAAATATTTTTTGTGACATTTGATACTTCATGACTTTTATCAAAATCCTTAGTTCAATACAAAAATTTGACTATTTTGTAAAAATATGAACGTTAATAAAAAAATATTAACTAAGTGCCTGTACTTACGATTCTCACTCAAAGAAATTATTTTATTTAAAATACAATGTGCTGCTACGCGCCTTTTTCATAGCAAACTATCCAAAGATGGCATCGTGATATGACACTCCGTTCTCCACTTTCTACTTTAAGTGGCAGAACTCAATGATAAGCTCTGTTTTTCTAGAGTGGAAACTTAAGTGGGTTTTTTTAGGTTCACGCTGTGTTCTGCATATAGCAGGGTAGGCAAAGGGAACCCGAGAACCTAGTGCTAAGACACTCCGTTACCCACTTTCCGCCGAATTGAAGAATAGTGTGTCGAGTGGCGGAATTCAATGCCGCGCTTTGCCTTGTTACCAAACCCAGGAAATGAATATTTTAGATTTCCTGGACTAGGAATTGAACCCACAACATGTCGCCTTTACAGTTACACACTTGTGCCTGTGCGCCATGACAGGCGTTTATTTTTATTTATTAGATTCATCAGTGGTAATTATATCAGACCTAATTTTACTATAGTTTTTTTTCTTATATAAATGCATTACTTTTTAAGGTAAACTGCTTATTATAAATACGAATTGTATAATATATCTACTGTGCCATGATAACGTTTTAGTCTTTTTCTGATGCCTAATCCCATAAAAAATGTCACATTTATGATTAATCTTTACTTAAATACTGACTGAGTGATCCATTATCGTACACACGCTGTACTAGATTTTGAAATGGAATACATGAAATTTGGTCATTAAGTTCATTCTTTTCATGATTTTAATATAATAAATTATACACACGCATAATTGTTTTTTTACCAACTCTGAAAAAGGATTTTCAGAGAAAATTATCAATTCCGCTGTATTTTTTTAGGTCCTATACAGCACAACTTTTGTACTGGGTGAAGGAATTTTGATTAACTTCACGCTGTATCCCACATATAGCAGGGTAAGCAGAGGGAACCTGAGAACCTAGTGTTAAGACACTCCGTTCTCTTACAACAATTCCGGTCCCTACTTTCCGCCAAATTGAGGCATTGTGTGTTGAGTGGCGGAATTCAACGCCGCGCTTTGCCTTCTTACCAAACCCAGGAAATGAAAATACTAACATTTCCTGGAGTGGGAATCGAACCCACAACCTCTCGCGTTCACAGTGCCTCTGCGCCACGACTGGCGTTAAGATTTGAAAAGTATTTTTTGAGTAGTTTTTATTTCAGTGCATATACGAGAAGACAATGGTAACAGTGATCAAATTTTCACTTACACATTAGCTTTTAAGTAACTAAATTTAACTAAACTACTACTAAATTTAACTTACGCCTGTCGTGGCGCAGAGGCACAAGCGTGCCACTGTAAACGCGACAAGTTGTGGGTTCGATTCCCACTCCAGGAAATGTAAAATTTAGTATTTTTATTTCTTGGGTTTGGTAACCAGGCAAAGAGCGGTGTTGAGTTCCGCCACTCAACACGCAATATCTCAATTCGGCGGAAAGTGGGGAACGGAATTGTTGAAAGACAGCGGAGTGTCTTAGCACTAGGTTCTCGGGTTCCCTCTGCCTACCCTGCTATATGCGGGATACAGCGTGAAGTTAAAAAAAAATTTAACTAAAGTTAAAAGCAAAAAAGATAATGCACAAAGAAATTCAAATTTCATAAAATGTGAAATATTCTGTTATATATTTTTATAGCACACGGAGAAACCGAGTGGTTTCGAGATGTCGGTCAGATTAAGTTAGAGGAGCATTAGATTTAACTGTCTGCGAATGCTTTAGTTGCCTAGAGAATAGGAAAGTAAGGGTAATATTTATACTGAATTTTATTATACATAATATGAAATATGTTAAGGAATAATTAGAATTTAACAAAAAGAAAAAACTTTAAATAAAATGCATTAAAAAGTATAATTATTACGAATAATTCAAAAACTTCTCATCAAGCGTGCGACTGTAAACGCGATAGGTTGTGGGTTCGATTCCCACTCCAGGAAATGTAAAATTTAGTATTTTCATTTCTTGGGTTTGGTAACAAAGCGAAGCGCGGCGTTGATTTCCGCTACTCAACAAGCAACGCCTCAATTCGGCGGAAAGTGGGGAACGGAATTGTTGAAAGAGAATGGAGTGTCGCTTTGTCTTGTTACCAAACCCCAGAAATAAAAATACTAAATTTTACGTTTCCTGGAGTGGGAATCGAACCCACAACCTGTCGCGTTTACAGTCGCACGCTTGTGCCTCTGAGCCACGACAGGCGTTATTAAGTAGCATATACGTTTCTAAGGCAACGGATACGTTACGTGACAATTACTCCTATAGTTTATATAAAAAGATACCAACAAAAACGCTTTGCGTGAAGCTATTTATATACCCCCTAATATAAATCATATTTAACGACGCTCTCTAAAGCGTGAGCCCTGTTATTATGGGCATAATAGAACTAACAGGTTATCAAGGTAAATGTTACCACAATGCTGAGACTGAAAAGAGTCGAATTATTTAGATTTTAAATCACATTAAGTCTTTTTGAAGTTTTAAACTATTAATCATACACTTAGGAAAAAGAAGCATATTTAGAAAACGTAAAAACGTTTGAACTCAGCGGGACTCGAACCCGCGACTTGGAAACGCGCTTTTTGGAAATGCGAAAAATCCAAGCACTACATGGTTGCTTGAGAGGGTATCGAGGGTATAGTTGGTCAAGGGCATCTCCCACGTGACTTGAACTTTGACATATGACCCTTAAATTTTCTTCTTCCTGGCATTTATCCTAGCATTTAGCCATGGTGATGTCAAGTTGTGGGTTTTCACTCCAGGAAATGAAATATTAAATAATATTTAATATTTTCATTTCCTCGCTCTGTTAGCAAGGCAAAGCGCGGCGTTGAGTTCCGCCACTCAGCATGCAATCCCTCAATTAATAGGTAAGCTTAATCGCTAAGTGGAGAACGGACATATTAAAACAGAACGGAATATCTTGTGTGTTCACTAGGTTCTCTGGTTCCTTCTGCTGGGATACAGCTTAGAGTTAAAAGTAATAGCCAAGTTCTGCCTTCCAAATAAGTGGTTAGTCAATTGGCTCTCATATCCTGGTTTAAGTCATCCAGCCATTGCTTTTTTGGACGAGCAGGAGATGTAACTCCAAGGACAGATATATTAAGGCATATTCTTTCGGTATACTTCGCAGACCAGCGTGCAACATGGCTATACCATCTCAGGTGAACGTCTTGGAGCTTATCAAACGAATGTGGTACGTATGCGGTCACCGAACGTTATGCTACATATCGTCCTTAACGTCTTCATTTCCATAATATATTAGTTCCTTTCCGTGATAAATTCTGGGTTATATATAATTAAAATTGAAAACAGACTTCAAATAAAATACACTAATAAATAAACTATTATCAATTCCAATTATTTTCATTTCCTCACCATAGAAAGACAAAAGACGGTGTTCGGTTTCGCCACTAAACACGCAATATCTCATAATTGGAGTGTTCCAATATTATTCTCTACCTTTTATGTGGTGGTTCAGATAACGGACTACTACATTGGCCTCCCCTTCCATCTGTATCCTCTAGGTAGGCAACACACAACATCTCTGGTGTTGTAGATGTTCATGGGCGAAGGTAACCACTTACCATCAGGTGGTCCTTCTGCTCGTTTGCCATCTGTTATCCGTAAAAGAAAATTCTCTACCTAACCAGCTAAATACTGAAAGTGGGTTAAAAAAATATACATACATATTAAAAAGCCTGTACTATGCCGTAGTAAAATAAATTAAGCTCTTATGTTTTTCATATGACAAATGACGCGGTGAATTGTGCCATAATTGTTAACCTACATACGTTTTGTAAATATTTAATTTGTATGGTAGTTTTTGTCGCTGCTATTAATTAAAATATATGTTTTTGTGTAAAAAAGGTATACGAAAGCTCAGCTTTTACTGTCACTCCTCTCAAGTATGTGCAATTGTCATTTACTTATTTTCTAGAAAACTCTGAAACGCCTGTCGTGGCGCAGAGACACAAGCGTGCGACTGTAAACACGACAGGTTGTGGGTTTTATTCCCACTCTAGAAAATAATAGTATTTTCATTTCCTGGGTTTGGTAATAAGGCAAAGCGCGGCGTTGAGTTCCGCCACTCAACACGCAATGCCTCAATTTGGCGGAGAGTGGGGAACGGAAATGTTGAAAGATAATGGAGTGTCTTAACACTTAGGTTCTCTGGTTCCCTCTGCCTACCCTGCTATATGCGGGATACAGCGTGAAGTTAAAAACAAATATTTAATGTTACCATTTCCTAGAGTGGGAATCAAACCCACAACCTGTCGCATTTACAGTCACACACTTATGCCTCTGTGCCACAACTAGTTTTTCCTCAAATTAAAAATTCGTTAAAAGCAGTTTTAGTATAAAAAAAAGAAGGAAACATAACTTATACATGACCATAACAAAGTGCATTCGAGCGTTCGTACGAATGGCAGTTAAAATAACATTCAAAACATTCCATTGTGCTTATACGCTTTGTTCCCGTACCTTTGTCTCCTATCATTCGCACAAAAGATAAAGAAAAATTGGCTTAGCAGTTGTTATCAGTTCATTTTGATAATAGCTTTTGGAGAAATATGTATAAAACATGTATGTATTATGTAATGACATTCTTTTCTTATGTATCAGAAACAACCTAGAGCACACTCTGTGCGCCACTTTCTATCCGAATTTGATACATTTCGTGTTAAATAGCGGAACTCAACACCGCACTTTATCTTGTTACAGTGAAGATATAAAAATAATTTTGTTATATTTTTGGCAATAAAAAATTTTCTTTTTTATTGTTACCAAATGGTAACAAAGGCAAACCGCGGCTTTGTTTTCCGCCACTCAGCAAGCAATGCCTCAATTCGGCGGAAAGTGGGGAACGGAGTGTCTTAACCCTAGGTTGCCAGATTCCCTCTGCATACCCTGCTATATGCGGGATACAGCGTGAAGCTAAAAAAATACATAAAGATTATAACCTTCCGAAGTAATCGAATCTACAACTAATCGGATTAAATATATAAGAGTATAAAATATTTTCATTCATGGTTTTCGCGCAGCAAAATAGTCAAAGAAAGCTTAGTGGCAAGACACTCTGCTTGATGCTTTCCGCCCAAATTTAAGACATTGCCAGCTATAGAGCGGATCTTAACACCACGTTAGGTCATAAGATAAAAAAATACGCAAAATATTCTATTTATACCTCTGTAACAAGTAGTATACAGTAAAGCAATCGACAGCTAACTTTTACATAGAAAAGTGGGATTGAACCCATAACTAACCGCGTTTACAGCCAAATACTGGCCAAATGACCTCAAGATTAATAGTTTTGGCTGTAACAATTAAAAAAGTAATTAAAAAAAGTATATTTATTTTAAAAAAACTAATTTTAAAAAGCAGGTCAATTATATAAATTAGTACCAAAATTTTAATTTCTGACATAATTACAATGTCAACTAACTTTATTTTTAAAGTAAACATAATTTAGCGTGCTATCTAGCATGTATTGTAAAATTAAAACTATAAATCATATTTTAAGTAACAAAAAATAAAAATAAGATTTAAATAAGAAAAGAAAAGCGACTTTAAAGAAAATTCCCTAAAAAGTGCAATTATTACGAATAACTCTAAAACAAATCCTCAGATCTTAACCAACGGAGTGCCTTAACACTAGGTTCCCTCTGCCTACCCTGCTATATGCGGAATACAGCGTGAAGCTATGTATGTATATAGATCTTAACCATATTTAAATGGCGGAAGCATTTTAATTACATCTAGTAAAAAGTTAAGGTAACACACTAAAGAAATACAGTTAAATTGATAATATCCTCTTTTTTCAAAGTTGATAAAAATTGTTACATAACAGGGTAAGCAAATGGAATATAAAAACCTAGTGTTAAGACATTCCATTCTCTACTTTCAGCTGAATTGAGGCACTGTGTGCTGAAGGGAGGAACTAAACGCCGCGGTTAGCCTTATTACTAGAACAAAGAATGTTTAATACCTTCTTATACATACATAATTATAATTATAAATATTTAATATTATTATTTCCTTGAGTGGGAATCGAACCTATAACCTGTCGCGTTTACAGTAACATGCTTGTGCCTCTACGCCATACAAGCCTAAAAATATAGTTAAAAATTTAAAACCCCTAAATATTACAAAATTGATTTGCATTACCAAATTTAGAAATTACCCCTTATATTTAAGTAGGGTAATGTCACGCGATAGAACGCTTCTAGTACAATTATACTACGGTCGAGTACAATGAACAGGCGGAGCGAGTGGCAATTGGCTTAAGATTGGCATATGAGTGGAATATATCTCTTTAACGTATATGTTAGTGCCTCAATTCGGTGGAAAGTGAAGAACGGAAATGTTAAAATAGAACAGAGTGTCTTAACACTGGGTTCTCTGGTTCTCTCTGCCTTCCATGTTATGCGCAAGATACAGCGTGAAGCTAGAACATATATGTTTTTAAATTTACTTAAAAAAACATATGAAATGATTAATGGCTATCAACGAGACGAAAGTATGCATGGACCGTAGCGTTTGGCGCTCCGTTCTCTCTGACCACCCCGCTAGGAATAAAAAGAACGGAGTGTCTTAACACTAGGTTTTCTGGTTCCCTCTGCCTACCTGTGCGGGACACAGCATGAAGCTAAATAAGTTAATTGACTTAAAAGCGACAAGTAACGTAATGCTATATCCTTGGACTCTACAAGAAAAAGGCGGAGTCAACAATCACTGTAACAAATTACAATGGCGTGATAAAATTATAGCTTTACACCATGCTATTAACTGTGAAAAACGTAAAAAGTGGTACGCATTATGAACTAGTCCTTTCTAACCGACTTTTAAAAAGAAAATTCATAATTCGAGTCTATTTTTTTATTAGCTAGTGCTTCTGAAGTGATTCTGCTAAAATTTTTTTTAGAATCTGACAAGTAGTTTTTGAGGTATTTGTAATAATTGTGCTATATGATAAATTTGAAGTCAGTTTCTCTAAAATTTTAATTATATTTCTTTCAAGAGAATAAAGCAACTTTACATTTAAGTGACAGCACATCAGAAGTAATACTTAATATATAAAAAAAGAGAACCATCAAAATTGGTAAAAGCACGGCGTTGAGTTCCGCCACTCAGCACGCAATGCCTCAATTCGGTGGAAAGTGGGGAACAGAGTGTCTTAACACAAAGTTCCCTCTACCTACCCTGCTATATGCGGAATACAGGGTAAAGCTATGTATGTATGTGTATCAAAATTGGTCCATCCAGTAAAAAGAAATACGGTAACACACACAAAAAAATGCGTCGAATTGATACTCTACACCTTGTCTAAAACTAGGTTAATTCATTTATTTAAACTTTCCATAATATAAGAAATTGCTACAATTACGTAAAGGACAGACGCAGATTGAAAAATTTTACGTCTAGACAACGACGGAAATGGCACATTTCCAGAGCTATTTGTATACAAACACATTTATTTGTTATATAAAAATAAGTACATATGTCAATAGAAACTTCTTAGAGACTAGTGCCATTTTATTTTTTATAAGGCTGTAAAGCATATATATCCCACATGGCCGGATAGTGAGAGAACCTAGTGTTAAGACACTCTGTTCTTCACTTTCCACTAGAATTCAAGATATTGAGTGTTAAGTGGTGAAACTCAATGCCAATGTTAAGTTGAATGCAACAAGGCGATAGTTACTTTATAAAAGTTCCGAATCCGCAACGAAGAGATATTTAGAAAGACAGGTATAAGCGAGAATGTTATAGTAAGAATGAAGAAGAACGTGGTCAGTTGATTTGGGTACGTCGAGAGGATGAGTGATAAAAGAATGGTGAGAAACATATATGAAGCAAAGCGTTTGGCGCTCCGTTCTCCCTGACTTGGGATAAAGCGTGAAGCTAGGCGAGGTAAGGTGATAAACGTTTTTGGGGCTTCAAACCTAATTTCTTTATGCTTATTCTAAGATAAAGCATAGTTGATGCAACGGAAGTGAGTTGACTATTTTTTTTAACTTCACGCTTTTTTCCGCATAGCAGGGTAGGCAAAGATCCTAGTGTCAAGACACTCTATTATTTACTTTTCGTCTGAATTGAGACATTGCGTGTTAGGTGGCGTAACTCAACGCTGCGCGTTATCTTAACAGGGCGAAAAAATCATAATAATTCAAATACAATCATTCCACTCAAATACATTACACGGCTGAATATTTTAACATTATGTTAAATAAATATATCTCAGAGTGACAAACAAAATAAGCTATGATATATACAATTAGATTTCCAATGCATATTTCTTGAGAGGAATCCAAAAGAAATGGAAATAGCGTTCCACGTGACAAAAAAAGGGCAGGAGTAACGCAAGGCGCCGTTTTTACCCCCGCTTTTTAATTCGTACATAAAATCGAGGGAGATTCCGCATTCGCAGAATAAAGTAACTCATGAATTATAAATGTGTGCGCTTAATTTGTGTTAAATTGGACTTTGAAAAAGGATCTATACGCTTTCGCTCAAAGAGGTCTGAATGTTTGCATCTGCATAAAATTGAACAGAACTGAACATTGTTTACCTTATTTATGTTGTTTATTTTAAATAAAATTCTCTTCTTTGATATTATAATTTGGAGTTTCCATTTCTTTTTATGGTTCCGTAGGTGTAATACGAATGATAATAATTAAACAATTCTATTATTATATTGATTGTCCGTATGTGTATGTCATATATAAAACAAGATAGTCAAAGAGAACCTGGTGTCAAGACATTTAAATGGCCGCTTTCCCCAAGAATTCGAGATATTGCGTGTTAGGTGGCGGAATTAAACACCGCAGATTGTCTAAGTTCTATATAAAATTTTCACTAAATATTTGATGATATTTCGAAACTTCGCACGTCAGTTACAGATATAAATTTGTATAAATATTTTATGAACAAATTTATATTGACAGCTTTAACTTGATTAGTTTAATAAAACTATTTTAGTCTGTGCTATTGCAAAATATTTGAAACGACTGGCTTCTAGGTAGATTTTTTTTTTTTATGGATAACGGATGGCAAACGAGCAGAAGGACCACCTGATGGTAAGTGGATACCTTCGCCCATGAACATCTACAACACCAGAGATGTTGTAGATGCGTTGCCAACCTAGAGGATACAGATGGAAGAGGAGGACAATGTAGTATTCCGTTCTCAGAACCACCACATTTTGGGGAAAGGATGGGTGGGAAAGGGGAAAATCTGGCTTACATGCCATCGAACCGGAACACATCATTAGATATTTGGCGGTTCGTCGTAGATACTAAAATTACTAAATTATACTAGACGACTCGACGAACGGTGTGCTTCGACACTTGGTTCTCTCTGACTACTCTACTATGTGGTATAAAGCGTGAAGTAACGCACATTCTCTTTTTATCTATACTTGATTTGCATTTATTAATAACCTACAATTGTTACAATTTTGCATTCAAATATTGCACAATCAATTAAAGGCTTTCACCATATGTAATAATTATAATAAACACTAGTAATAGTATTTTAGTACTACTAGATAATACGTCATCGGTGCGTAATACAGAACGGTTAAAAATCGGGAATCGAAAATACTAGTCCTGCACCTAAACCGTAGACATGCCTTGATTGATTATTATGTGTACGGTTTTGTAGTATTGTACTCTACATGTGGTGGACCTAAATGTAAGATGAACATTCACACCTGTATAATTTAACTCGCACTTGGCCGATTTTTTATGATTATTATAACTCGAGTTACAGCATTGTAAATTTATCATGATAAAAAGAAAGTCGAATTACGAATCTCGAGAGGCTAGAGTTCTGTGAGATTAGATTTATGTTTCGACGGCGTAAATAATATATTGTACGTAAAAATGAATACGTAAAAATATTAAATTTAATAATTTTATTCGTAAATTATTCCTCTAATGTAGTAATTTTTTGTAGCTTGACGCTTTTTCTAGCATAGCAAGTTAGACAGAAAATATCTGTTCTGGAGACACTGGTGAGTGGCGGAACTTAACGCCGCGCTTTGTCTTTCGAAGATGGTTACAATAAAATAATTGAAATATAATTCCTGGAGTGGAAATAAAACGCACAAGCAAATGCATTTACAGTCAGATACTTTATATAAATAATAACTAAGCTTTTAACGAACCATTACGAATAACCCAAAAACTACACATCAGATCTAAATTAAATGTAAATGGGACCACATTAGATACACTAGCTTTCATATGAAAAAAAAAACAGCAGTATTGATTCACCCAGCAAAACAGGAAACAGTCAAATTGAAAACCTGGGGAATTTTAAGAGGACGGAGTGTTTTAACTTTAGGTTCTCAGGTTCCCTGTTATGTGCGGAAACAGGGTGAAGCTAAAAAATGAACCTCTTTTAAAGTTAATTAAAAACAAATAGCAACCTAACATTATTTCTAACAAACCAATTTAGATGAGCAACAGAACAGTTAAAATTTAACAAATTCGATTTAAACATTCCTTTGGTATACATTAGTTGGTAAAGTTACGAGTATTCTATGGTGGATACTCCCATAGTACCGGAGATACCTCAAAGGCTAACAACTTATCGTCAGCTAGTTTAATTTTGCAGTACACTGGATATACCAATCCACTAAAGGCTAGAAATTCGAAAATAATCTGAAACTGAGCTTCATGTGGAACAAGTATTTTTGCTTTAGAAATCAATTTGGCGGAAAGTGGGGAACGGAAATGTTGAAAGAGAATAGAGTGTCTTAACACTAGGTTCACTGGTTCCCTCTGCCTACCATGCTATATGCGGGATACAGCGTGAAGTTAAAAGAAAAAAAAAAAGAAGTAAAGCATGTTGCTTTGTTTGAACTAGTAATAATAATAAAAATTCTTTATTGTGCACCCAGAAACAAAAGTAATATTAGGAAAATAAAAAAATAAAAAGAAAGTAATAGATGGTGATTGTTCGGGCAGCGTTTGATTGTAAGCGTGATGAGTTGTGGGTTCGATTCCTCTTTGGGAGTGTAAAATTTAAACTATTTTTATACATTCGGTATGGTAAGACAAACCTCGGTGTTTAATTCTGACAGTCAAACATATTGTTTCAAATTTAGGCGGAAAACGAAGTAAGGAGTGTTTGGACACTCCATTCTCTTTCACTACCTCCCAAATATAGCAGGTTAGGCAAAGGAAATCAGAGACCTTCGTTACCTTGCTATATAAAATATATTTTTCAGCTTCAAGAGCTGAAAAATATACATACATACATAGCTTCACGCTGTATCCCGCATATAGAAGGATAGGCAGAGGGGACCTAGTGTTAAGACACTCCGTTCCCCACTTTCCGCCGAATTGAGACATTGCGTGCTGAGTGGCGGATATTAACGCCGCGCTTTGCCTTGTTACCAAACCCAGGAAATCAAAAATACAAACACACAGGCAGGCGTTAAATATAGTTATAATAAGAATACAGATTACAGTGAAATAAACACTTTGATTAATACAGTGACTTTAATTTAATTAATGGTTTAAGGGAGTCAAAAATTTTAACGCAAAACCAAGGTTTTATTCAAGAATAAAATTCCTTTTTTTCGATGAAAATATCTAATTCTCACAGACAGAGTCACGGGCACTGCCAATACATAAATAAAAATCATAAAATATCAACTAAATTACGTTTATTTCATACAGTCCATGCACAGTCCGATAATTACATCGCGTGTCTTTTATCAGTTGGATCCAACTTTACTGTGTCGTGCTGAGTAACAATTATTATTAAAGCTCTTGATAACAGTTGCTGATAAGGGACGTGTGTACTCATTTTTTGTTGGTAAGTACTTATATTAATGTCACTTATATAATTACTTATTCAGGTTCCCCTTTTTAGTGAAATTATGGGAAATGACGATAAGATTTAGTGTTTTTTTAGATTTTACGATTTCCTTACAAGTTTTAACCCTTAAATACCTAGTATATATTTTTGTCACATATCTACCTACCAAGTACTAGTTAGACCTCATAGTAAATAAGTATATTTTGCAAAAAATTGCATAACAAGGTTTGATAATTAAGTAAAAATCAGTTTAGGAATATTATTTTATATAAAATAACGGAAATAACAATAAAATTTACATTTTGTTCAATCTTAAATAAGTTAGAGTTGAAGTTAAAGTATTAGTTTTTTACATGGCATAGAAATTTTGTTGTAATTTTTTAAAATGTACAATGAACGTAGAAAAAACATCTGAACTAAATATATATATATGAATATTTGTTGTAAATAGTTGTTAATTAAAAGCTAAATTTAACTAAAACAATGACAAAAATAATTTAGGAAAAATCACATAAGCACTTAACATGGGTTTCTCAAACTAGAAGTTTTTTATTTATCTGTGACAAATACACCCATTTTTGACTTCGATGAGTAGTTATAAAGTATATCAAGATTCAAGGAAAAGGTACAGAGACTTACAAGTTAAGACGAAACTCAGACGCCGAAATATTCAGTATTATTAAATTTTCGAGGTCTGTGAGACCCATGCTAGTGTAGTTAAGGGTTAATATAAATGTACTTGAAATTTAGTCATAAAATTAAATACATTTGGAAGTATTTAAG
>JAKGSA010000820.1:117331-215457 GCA_033558755.1 Philaethria dido
TTGAACCCACAACCAATCAATGCTTACAGTCAAATGCTGTCTCACTGTGCTATGATGGTCTCCATTAAATAATATATTCATATATAAATATAAATACACAGATGCAAAATAAAATGAATGAAAGAGCTAAATTGTCGTCGAAATATTTTATCTGTTTAGGCGTTTACTTAAGTCCTGTATTATTTCGTTTTCCCTCAAGGGTTAAGGCTAGGGATGTGCTTTATCTTCCGGAGAAGATTTATTTTGTTGGTACAAATTTTCTATGTAGATTACGACGTTTATGACTGACTGTTTAAACTTTTGTGTAATTAGTGTTGCGCATTTTTGGTGGTGATTAGTTAACAAAATTTAAATACCGGTATTTGCTGTATTTTGCGACGTAGGCAGAAAAAAAGACAAATATTATTTTTATATGGTATATCTCCACTGTGTTTTCCACAACATTCCATATTGTGTGTTAATTTCTGAATATTATTTCATATGTATGAGTTATAAACCGAAATTTTGCTTGCGTGAACTATAAAATGTAAAATCCCCTCTATTTTCCGTTTCCATGGAAATTTCCGGAAATCCTCTAAATCTCGCTACTCTCTGACATTTTCCAAGCAATTTATTAAGTTCATCTGTATGTTGTCTGTCATTCGCTTACCACTCTGGTAACATAAAGCGCGGCGTTGTGTTCCTCGAAACGTAGTATGCTTAGGTATACTACGTTTCGAGGAAGAAGATTAAAATAAAAAAAAATTAGAAATAATGAGAAGCTCGTGAATTCAATCACCTCGGGAGGCTGATTATATAAAAAATATTATTATTCAGGTTCTAGTACAGCACAATAGTGCCACCTTCCATCACAGCGCAAAGAGTCTTGTAAAAATAATGTCCTCCCCCTTTGAAGTCGGTTAAAAAAGTACTCCACTAAACTAACTCTAAAGTAGAATGAACCAACAGACTCGCCCAACACCATCGATTGCTTAATTTAAACTTGTGCAAAGGTAATAAATGCTTTGTAAAGCTCCAACCAGCTTTCGGGTCTCGCAGTACCGCCGTCGCATATTCATTAGTTCATTATTATTACTGACCAGTTCCCTCTGCTTGAAATATTCAATGCGGCAGATGACTTTGTTTATTAGATTTTCAGAACGGAACGGAACAAAAATTGTGTATCTTTCCTCGCATATGCTTGTGATTTTTCTTTCTTATGTTTTACTGGGTGTCTGAATGTAATAGAGATTGGTTGTGGATTCGATTCCTGCGCGGAGAGATTTAAAATATTTTAATTTCTTCGCTCTGATAGATAGAGCGCGTTGAGTTCCGTCACTTAATATATAATGCGGGTTCCAATGGGGTGGGGAAAGCAACGAACCGAGTGTTTTGACACTAGGTTCACTCTGGCTGCCCTACAATGCGGAATTTATTTATACTTCACGCGTTTTCTTATATAGCAGGTAAATAGAAATAGCCTACCACCTAGTGTTAGAACACTGTTCTCCACTATTCACATTAAGTCGATTGATTGCTTGTTGTATGGCGGAACTTAACGCTATGCTTCATAATCTTTGGAATACTCTTTAGGCCTTTACGAGCATTAGAAAAATACATAATAATTGTCTCTGACTACACCGCAAGGGACAAGGCGTGAAGTTAAGTAAGGTACTCGTAAGGTATGAAAATTACAATCGAAATGAGTACCTCCTCCTTTTTTAAAGTCGGTTAAAATGAATATGATGAATATACGTATCAACGCCTGTCGTGGCGCAGGGGCACAAGCACATGACTGTTAATGCGACAGGTTGTGGGTTCGATTCATGCTTCAGGAAATTGAATTTTTCATTTCCTGGGTTTGGTAACAAGGCGCGGCGTTTAGCTCCGCCACTCAGCTCGCAATGCCTCAATTCGGCCGAAAGTGGGGAACGGAGTGTCTTAACACTATGTTCCCTCTGGCTACCCTGCTGTATGCAGGATACAACGTGAAGCTATGTTTGTATGTATGTCTATGTATACGTATCTAACATGCGCATTAAAGACCTGGAAGTTTGATTCTCTCCAAACATATTTTGTTTATTATTTTCATGAGCACGCTTCAGGCTATCCTTGTTAACGATGTCTACAGTCTACATTCCCTGCACAAAACAATATTACATGTAATTTAAACAGGAAAATCTGCTAGGCGAATATTTTTTCTAATTTTTACGCATATGCATAGTATCCTGTGTTGTTATATAACAAAAGCTATGACAAAAGTGATGGGAAATCAGTTTTTCGACGAATATAATTATTATTAACCGATTTAAAAAAAACACTTTTTTCTTTTTATGTAAGTTACCTTTGATGATTATTTTGTTTATATGACAGCTATTGCGTCTGATGTGATTTCATTTAAATTTAGTTAAGATCTGATGAGTAGTTTTTGAGTTATTCGTAATAGTTTTACATTTTAGTGCATTTTTTTTTAAATATTATTTTTTGTTAAATTCTTAATTTTTAAATTGTAAGGTACAAAATACAATGGGACGCGGTACGTAGGTATACGAGTATATTTATTATATTTCCTTCCCCGCCAATGTAACACTATATATAAATTATCACTTATGTATTATATTTAAAGTGTTAACCACACACTCATGAAACTAAGAACATTTTCAGAAAAGGTATATAAATTTATTCATAGCGGAAAAACCGCTCTGTCCGCTAGAACGCAGGCTTGGAGTCACAGGTTCGAATCCTACTTCGTTCAAATTTTTATACGTTTTCTAAAAATATTTATCATTTGCGTATCTCACACATATAAAGCACAATGCAAGAAATCATAAACATCTGAAAGCAATCCTAATCACTCCCAAAACTCAAACAATGGGTAATCCATTCACATCCGGTTTTTCTTATACCAAGAGATCATTACTCAACGTCGACTTTTAATTGACTTCATATATGGCTCTAGAAATGTAAAGGATCTAGGGATTTTCTTTTATTAACTCTGTGAGGCATTGTTGTTAGATTTAACAAGGATTTACAAATGTTCTATTTTATTATAACTTTTGGTAATTATGGAATGATAAGTTTATGGTTATTTTAACCAACTTCAACAAAAGAGGTTCTCAATTCGTTTATTTTGTTATATGTTAACTTTTTACTGACTGAATCAGTTTTTTTTTTAAAGGATAACGGATGGTTAGCGAGCAGAAGGTAACAAGCAAACCACCTGATGGTAAATGGCTTCGCCCATGAACATCTAGATGATACAGATGGAAGGGGAGGACAGTGTAGTAGTCCGCTACCACCACATTTTAGGAAAAGGATGGGTGGGAAACCTGGCTTACATGCCATCGAATCGGAACACATCATACAATATTTGGCGGTTCGTCTTTGACATGATAGTGGTCGCGAGCCAGATGGAGGACGAACCTCCTATCACCAAACTAAAGTGTAAAGATACTCCGTTCTTTTTTAACATTTCTGTTCCCCACTTTCCGCCATATTAGCATTGTGTGCTGGCGGAATTTAACGCTGCGAAGGCAAAGGCAAAGGCCTTGTTGTAGTTTTTGAGTTATTTGTAATAATTGCTCTTTTCAATGCATTATATATTTTAAAGTCAGTTTTTTTTGTTAAAATCTTAATTATTGTCATATTCAGATAACTGTTATGCGTGATGAAGCCGCTGCTGTATATTAAACTTGCTTTTAGCAAATAAATTATTGCATGTAATCTATTCTATATTTTTAATATTGGTTTCTAGAATAATAATATGAGAAGATTATTAAAAATACCTATCTAAATATTAACATATGAAAAATTCCAATAAAAGAAACATAACATAGAGTAGAGAAATTAAAACATTACGTACATAATTTAGACTCCGAGCATTTCCTTCTATTTTATTATAACATGTGTATTAAAAGTAGCTGTTTGGATATATTTAAAAGATAATATTTTTAACCGACTTTAAAATATGAAGGGGTTATCAATTCGATTGGTTTTTTATATGTTTCACTGCATATTCTTTTACAGGGTAAACGAATTTTGATCTGATCTTGATGATATAAGATAGCCAGTGCGTCATTTAAATTAAATTAATATCGGATAAGCAGTTTTTAAGTTATTCGTAATAATTCAGTTTACTTTTTTTGTTAAAATCTTAGTTATTATCTATTATCATATTCATTTCACTTTACTCAGCTTTAGCACAATGTTGAGTTCCGTAAATAATCCTTAACTAGCTTCCAAGAAACGAAAACGTTACCACTTAAGTTCTCTTTCGTTAGGTTTGTTCTAGGAAAAGGTAAATCTATGTATAACTAAAACTCTAATCTAAAACCTTTAATAGTACTATTATACACTTTCTTTAAGATTTTTTTCATAAGGTTAGGATATTCTATTCTCCAATTCCAACTGATTCCCAGATTTCCCATTATGTGTTAAGTGGCAAAACTCAACGCCGCGCAATATACTACTGCCGCGGAGAAATGAAAATGAAAAAAAAAGTTTAATAATGCAATCTTTAATTAATTTAATTTAGTTATTTCTGTTATATTTTTTGCACCGCATTGTGCCCGCTTTTATCTGTAGATCCCTTCAGAGTTAGGTTGTAGTAGTTAGGTTGCTGGAAGAGATCACTTTTAGTGATAAGGCCGCCTTTGTGCATTTGTTGTATTATTTAAAATTTTCTTTATGTATAATTTCAAGTGTGCAATAAAGTTTTTTTATCTATCTATCTATTTTTAACCTCAAGTGGATTTGAACCCATAACCAAACACATTTACTGTCAGACACTATCCTAGTATACCACAATCCTCAAGATATCAGCCTTGCAATGCCTAATTCTTGACATAGGCCTCCCCCTAGGACATCCAGCGGCTTCCGGCGATCTTCACCAGATCGTCGGTACACCTGGCCTACCCGCAATTGCCTCATACAAATCTACCTTCATTTTTACTTTTAAGATCACATTAATTTTTACCTCGAGTGAGAATCGAACACACAACCAATCGTATGTACAATCAGAGACCACTCCAACACACCACAATAGCTTAAATAAAATTAATAAATAAAAGGAAATACAATAATAACGAAATTGATGAACATATCGAATTTCGTATTTGCAAACCAATTTACAGCTCAATGCTGACTCCGGCTACATTATTAAAACTCGACACGAAGTCGCCAGCGACCACTAATGTAATCCGCTTTTGATGATTACACGAATATTTTATGAATGATGAATTTTAACTTTTTGATATTATTAAAAAAGTAACGCTTTATCTCGCACAGGGTAGTCAAAATGAACCTAGTGTTAATACACTCCGTTCACTGCTATTCGCTTCATGTTTCATCCCGCATAGCAGAATGGCCAGAGTGAATCTAGTGTTAAGATACTCCGCTGCTTTCCACTCTAATTTGAAATGTATGTAAGTGGCGGAACTCAACGCCGTGCTTTATCTAGCCAGAGCGAAGGAATGATATTGACTTAAGTTATAAGCTAATTAATTTCTTGCGGAGTTAGTAGTTTCGTAAGTACTGGTATTGCTATGCGAGGACTGTGGGCTCAAATCTCATAAGGGAGAAGGGATGAAATTTAAATAAAGGTATATCTTTACAGATATTTGAAGCTATCTTGGCGCAGTGAGACAGCGTCTTACTGTAAACGCAATTGTTTGTGGGTTCGATTCTCACTCGGGGCAATAATAATGTATATAATAAATTATGTTCATTTATTGGCTCTCGTAAGATAAAAACCCGCATTAGGTTCCTCCTATAAATCCTACTCAGTGTTTTTATACTAGTTTCTTACAAAAAAGGCAGTCTAAGTTCACTATTGTCATTTTATCTCAATAGGAATCGAATCCACAACCATTTAACACTGTCCTACTGTGCTGTTATGGCCTTATTATTTAATCTATACATATAAATATCATTGGAGTTTTTGTTTGTAATATTAAAATAACCGCTATTTACTACATGCATATGAACATATCTACGGTACATATACCAAAATAGCATTTATTACAATTTATGTCTGTCTGTCTGTTTGTTTCGGCTAATCTATGAAATAGCTGGACCGATTCTGACTGGACTTTTAATGGCAGGTAACTAATTTAAAGTGGAGTAACTAATGCTACTTATTTTAGAAAAAAATCTTAACACATTATAACTTTTTTGTTAAGTTCCATGCGGCTGAAGTCGCGGACACAGCTAGTATTAAATATTATCTATTACGCCCTAAATTCAACACAGTACAAAAAACAAATACAAATAAAACAAAAAATATTGAAATAAACTTTCAATAACTCTATTAAAACTCTGAAGTAATACTGAATTCCAGTATCTATATTTAGAATAATTTTTTTAAATTAATAATCTTTTTGGAGGTCATCGTGGCGCAGTGGTCATTTATTTGTAAATACGACTGGTTAGGGGTTCGATTCTTACTCGGAGAATGGTCATTATTAAATCTCAGTCCAGTTCTTTAATTATGGCGCTTCCAACGTGCCAATAGAGCACAAATCACTTCGCCAATTATTAAATCACAAGCCATGGAATATTTTTATACATATATATCGATAACATTAAAATTGGTGACTCAAGAAAGCTATTTTATTTTAGGGAAGGTAAGAAACCTTTATTTTAATATTAGCTGTTACTCGCCGTGTCGCTTGCGATGTCAATGGCTGTCCATACTACATACGAGTATGAGTATAAGCGTTGTCTCTCGATCTTGTCGATGTCTCGATTTCGCTCTAAAAGCTTCTCGTGGCGCAGAGGCACAAGCGTGCGATTGTAAACGCGATAGGTTGTAGGTTCGATTCCCACTACAGGAAATGGAATTTTTCATTTCCTAGGTGTATAAGTAGAGAACAGAGTGTCAAGACACTAGATTATCTCTACACTATTATGCACGAAAAAGCTAGCTTTTAAAAAAAATAGATTTAGAAATATCAAGATAATTTTCAATATCTTATTGCACCTATTAAATCTCAGTGTACAAGCGGTTGGACCTCACAGTGCGTAACGACTTAGTTCGAAATTTAATCAGCGCCCGACTTTGACAAATACTGTGAAAACAAACTAATTGTTAGGATGCTATTGGCCTGAAGGTAATAAATTAATACAATAAACGGTTGAATTGACAAGAATTGTTAGTGTTATTATTAAAATATCATCGTACAAAGAAAACCGAAAGCAAAATTATTACGAATACCTCAAAAACTGATATCAATAAAATGTTACGTTTTTGTAGCGCATTTGGAACTAAGCTTTTATTTGCCTTTAACTTCTCTTAAGAGCTGAAAATATGGCTATTTTAATTTTGATAAAGCTGAATGAAACATGAATTTCATGAGTTTGGAGGTTATCCTGGCACAGTGGGACAGCAAGTAACTGTAAACGTGAGTGCTTCCGTATGATGCGGGATATGAGAAAATAATCATATTCTATTGCTGTTTTTTCTTCTAAATTATACACATACATACATAGCTTCATGCTCCAAACTTTCCGCCGTATTGAGGAATTGCGCGTTGAGTGGCGGAACTCAACGCCGTGTTTTGCCTTGTTACCAAACCCAAGAAGTGAAAAATTTAATTTCCTGGAGTGGGAATCGAACCCACAACCTGTCGCGTTTATAGTCGCACGACAGGCGTTGTTATTAATTATTTGCCCCTTTATAATTTTTTGTTAATATATTTAATGTACAGGCATACTTTTTACTGTTATATCAGAACGTCCTAAATTCGTTCTCGAAAAGGAAAATATAGTGTCTTAATACTACATTCTCTACCTACTTTGCTGCGAGTTAAACGTGGAAGCAACTTCGAATAATTCATTAAAAAATCATTTTTAATATCAACAACATTGCTAAAATCGGCAACATTTAGTCAAGTGAGAACAAAATCGCAAAATCGATTCGTCATCCGAAGACGTTGACCGGTTTAATTAATTCAGAATTTATTGTTCAAAGGGTTCGACCGTTTTACATTTACTTTCTTAGGAATCTCGTATTTCTTTTTGGCTTGTTTGAAATTAGTTTCTGCCGTCGTTCCTTTCCTTTGTTTTTGTCCGTCTATAACTTTCTTGCCTTTTTGAGTTATTGGATATTAATAATTTGCCAAAATAGATTTAGATTTGTGTGTGTATGTTTTTTTGTTATTTTTATTGTTTGTGTTATATTTGGAAATTAATATGGTGTTGTGGGATAACGTCTGGTCTGTTTTTGTGATTGAATGCGGGTTCGATTCTTATTTGATGATGATATTGTTTAAATTGTTTCTTCTTGCTGTAGTCAGATAAAGCGCGGCGTTGAAATCCGCGCCTTATTAAGTAGCGGATTTTGCAACGTCACGAATTCCAGTACATAGTAAAGAACGACATGTCTTTATTCTGTGATGGTTCACTTTGACTACCCTATTATTTAGGAAAAGCGAAAGCTATACAAAAATTAAACGAAAGCTATAAAAAATAATCTTATTCTAGAACTTTGTTGACTGAACCAGAAGCAGGAAAATGATAATAATTTAAATAGATTCATTCCCCAGAATGAGAATTAAATCTACAACTAATGGAGTGTATAGGTATTAATCCACTAAGACCAAAGTGTCATGACTGTATCTTTTTTATTTATTCTATTATTGTGAATAAGGCGTAAAGCTAAGCTGTTCCAATGCGCTACAATAGTCCAATAGTTTCAATTACATGTAAAACTTAAATGTATATACACAGAAGAAACTCCTTAGCAATCCATGGATTCACAGTGCGGGTGCCCATCGCGTTGCAGAGACAGGATTTTGGAGATTGCCTGGGATTTACGACCCAAGTATAGGTTTAACGTTCATCTTCACTGTCCGCGCTTCTCTCTCTACCTAATCAAATTTGAAAAGATCTTACTAATGCCCCCTTCGAAATACGTGCTAGAAATGAACTGATAATAGTTCAGGACAGATCTTTTAGTACATTATAGAGAGATTTCGCTGCTAACATAATATAATATGCTAATAGATATGCCTTCAAGTTTCATAATATTTGTATTTTTATCTAGCTGTGTCGAAATTCTTTCATGTAGCGCATAGCTCACGATCAGAGCGTTTGGATGATTTCAAAAAGGCGTAGGTTCGAGTCCCGCTACGTTCAAATATTCATACGTATTCTAAAAATATATTTTTTCGTTTCCTATGAATGTGACTAATATTTTTAAATATATTTGAAGTGCCCAAGCTGCTGCAAGTGGCTTGGTCTAAAATTACTGTCCCAGTGTAAATCTGTGGGCTTTTGTTTTTGAGGTAATCACTTAAATGAATTCAGGTTAAACTAACAACGCTGAGGTTTAACAAAACTGTGTTTGGCGACGCGAGATTCTCTTGTTATTTTAACTGGGTTTTATACATTTTAGAATGATAAAAATGTTAGTTAAGATGAAAAGTTTGTTCATTTTTTTGCCTATGTTTTGTAGAGTGGAAACAATGGGGTGAATTCCTAGTGATATTTTAAATGAGAAAGTTTATGAGGATCTTTGTTATTGTTTGACGCAACTACTGAACGGATTTGGATGAAACTTTAGAGTAATATAGGTAGAAAATCAGAATGACACGTAGGCGACTTATATGTATAAGTATTTAGTTAGAAATAACTTTATTTCCTTCAGTTTGCTTAATTAAAAAGTTTTTTTTTAATTAAATTAATCAATATCATAAGCATTAGCTGAATTCGGCGGAAAGTGGGGAAGGAAATATTCAAAGAGAACGGAGTGTCTTAATACTAGGTTTCCTGGTTCCCTCTGCCAACCCTGCTTTTTGCGGGATACAGCGTGAAGCTAAAAAAAAACGATTTACCGTGCCTAAAGTCTTTTTTGTTTGTGCTTATGTATCCATACAGTAAGATAAATAAAATTAAGAGAATATAAAAAAAGAAAACCGACTTCAAATAAAATACTACTAGTCATCAGATCTTAACTAAATTTAAATATAAAAAAATCATTAAATCCTGTTGCTTAATAAAAGGTTATGCAGGAGTCCATTTTTAAGTAGGTTAAAATACTAATTAAGTGGCAATAAATGAAAATTATACATACATACATAGCTTCACGCTGTATCCCGCATATAGCAGGGTAGGCAGAGGGAACCTAGTGTTAAGACACTCCGTTCCTCACTTTCAACTGAAACTGGAACTCAACGTCGCGCTTTTGCCTTGCTACCAAACCCAGGAAATGAAAAAAACCATTTCCTGGAGTGGGAATCGAACCCACAGCCTGTCGCGTTTACAGTCGCACGCTTGTGCATTTGCGCCACGACCGGCGAAAAATATAATTATAAGCATTTAGCGAATACAAGAAGACTACCTAAAGAAGACATTCGCATTTAGATAATGGCATGATAAAATAACGTCGAATGCAGTCTCACACTTGGTTTATATCTCACATTCTCGCCAACAAGTAAGTGTGAGCACTACTTTTATGATATTGGATGGATTTTATCGCAGCTGTAATAATACTTTGTTCGAAGATTTACTTTAGCTAATATAAAAAAGCACATTTTGAGAGAACCTAGTGTCTAAACACTCCGTTCATCAGTTTCCGCCCATCCATCCCGCCCAAATTCAAAACATTGAAGAAACACGTGTGAAGTGGCGATACACAATGCTATGCATTGTCTTGATCAGTATCAGATCGGAGAATTGACAATAATTTAATGATAATCATTCCCCCGATTGGGATTCGAACCCTCAACCAGCTATTTATTCAATATTTATTCAGTTTCTTAAATACAATTCGTAGTATAAATATTTATTTTTGCCTTTAGCTGTCTATATTTTTCAGCCTTTTTCAATTTTTCAAGCAAACGCCATTTAGATTAGTCACAATTAGTTGAATGGCGGAACTCAACGCCGCATTCCCATAGTGCTTACAAGTTTTAATACTATTAATCAGTTAGTGCTGACCTATCAAAATATACAATTAAATGATATATACATACATACATATAGCAGGGTAGGCAGAGGGAACCTAGTGTTAAGACACTCCGTTCTCCACTTTCCGTAGAATTGAGGCATTGCGTGCTGAGTGGCGGAACTTAACGCCGCGCTTTGCCTTGTTACCAAACCCAGGAAATGAAAATATTAAACTTTTACATTTCCTGGAGGATACTAGCATTTCGGACTTCGTTAACGTGGACTATATAAAATTATTTCCCGTTTTAGTAGGAATTTCCAGATCATCTCTTAGTGTTTCCTTGCGCGCCTCAAGGGGGCTACATGCCAAATTTCAGCTTTCCATGGCCAACCTGTACGTTGTCTGTCATTTGCTCAATAATGCAAACGTTTTGTAGATATAAATGATAACAGAGCTACTGATTAATGCTCTTGAAATATTGAGTTCATAATTAAGATAGATAGATAGAAAAACTTTATTGTACACTTGAAATTATACATAAAGAAAAAATCTTAAATAATACAACAAATGCACAAAGGCATAAAAAAACGACTACAATAAAGTGCACTGTAAAGTAAAATTATTACAAATAATTCCTAAACTACACGGCAAATTTTAAATAAATTTAAATGAGTGGCCTTAAGTGAGTTTTCCATTCAATTTTTCAAATTTAATTAAGATCATCAGAAGCACTAGCCACACCACATAAGTTTGTTAGGTGGTAGGAGGTTCGTCCTCCGACTGGCTCGCGACCACTATCATGTCAAAGACGAACCGCCAAATATCTAATGATGTGTTCCGGTTCGATGGCATGTAAGCCAGATTTTCCCCTTTCCCACCCATCCTTTCCCCAAAATGTGGTGGTTCTGATAGTGGACTACTACATTGTCCCCCCTTCCATCAGTATCCTCTAGGTTGGCAACGCATCTACAACATCTCTGGTGTTGTAGATGTCTATGGGCGAAGGTAACCACTTACCATCAGGTGGTCCTTCTGCTCGTTTGCCGTCCGTTATCAATACAAAAAAAAAAAAAAAAAAACACCACATAAAAAATACATAAATAAAAATCATAAAATCAGTCGTAATCGGCTGTAACACACACTTTAAAAAATACAATCAAACTGAGAACCTTCCTTCTTTGAAATAGGTTAAAAAGGTACCAAATTATCACGAAACTCCTTTCTCTGCTTAAACCAACAGATGTAAGAAACACCTAAACAAAACACAAACACGAAATCACCACGAAATTTCCTCCACAAACAAGAAAACAACGAAAATATGTTGCCAATCACCCAATTAATCAGCCAATAGGAAGAATCTGTAAGAAAAAAAGTATTATTAATTGTTTACTATAAAAGTTCGGCGGGTTTACATACCCAATGTAACTAATGGATAGGGTAGCGCCTCGCGTCATTAATCTTGGTAAAGTGCGTTCGGTATCCGTCAGCCCCTATTAAACTTCCTTCGACTAAAGATGCTGCCACTTAATGTGAGGACTTGGTACTTGAAACTTGGATCTAGATATTGTGTTATCTTTTAAGTGTTCGCTTATATATAGAAATATACTTTTTTGTGTGTATATTCTGGTAAGGTTAAGTATCGCCTGTCGTGGCGCAGAGGCACAAGCGTGCGACTGTAAACGCGACAGGTTGTGGGTTCGATTGCCACTCAAGGAAATGTTAAATTTAGTATTTTCATTTCTTGGGTTTGGTAAAAAGGCAAAGCGCGGCGTTGAGTTCCGCCACTCAACACGCAATGCCTCAATTCGGCGGAAAATGGGGAACAGAATTACTTTAGCAATTTAATTATAGCACTAGATTCCCTGGTGCCTACCCTGCTGTATGCGGGATACAGCGTGAAGTTAAAAAAAAGATATTTTTTCGGTTCACGCTGTATCTCGCACCTGGCAGGGTAGGCAGAGGCATAAGAATCTAATGATAAGTCACTGCGTTCTATGAACATTTGCCTGTAATTTCCGCTGAATTGAAACATTGGGTGAATGAAAATTGGGTGAAAGGTCAGTGGTAAACATTTATAATTTTTTTTTCCAACTTCACGGGTAGGCAGAGGGAACCAGAGAACCTAGTGTTAAGACACTCCATTATCTTTCAACAATTCCGTTCCCCACTGTCCTCTGAGTTGAGGCATTGCGTGTTGAGTGGCGGAACTCAACGCCGCGCTTTGCCTTGTTACCAAACCCAAGAAATGAAAATATTCTTTTATTATATGAACAAAATAAACAATATTAAATTTCAAGCTCGTAGCTTTAGTAGTCGCACATCTTGCGGTTCGGCCGATACCCGCCTGGATTAGATTAGCAACAAACTGACGTCTCATTGTACACAACCAAGTTATATTTAACAAATGATCTGTGAACGATAGTCGATAGAATATTAAGGGGTTAAGAGTTTTTTGCTTGGCTTTTTTAGCTAACTTTAGTACGGGTAAAGCAATATATTTGTAAATTGAATAGTTTTATGAACCGAAATTAAAAAAAGAACGGAATTATCGACTGTATTTTTTATGTGTGTTATTGAAAAACTTTTTACTGGGTGAGCTAATATTGATTATTTTATTATATATCATAGCTAGTGCTTCTTATTTGGTTCTATTACAACATAATTATTATTTTAACAAATAAAGAAAACCGACTTCAAACAAAATGCTGTCAAGAATATTTTTTTTTAAGTTCACGCTGTATCCCGCATATAGCAGAGTAGGCAGAGAGAACCTGAGAACCTAGTGTTAAGACACACCGTCCTCTTACAACAATTTCGTTCCCCACTTTCCGCCGGATTGAGGCATTGCGTGCTGAGTGGCGAAACTCAACACCGCGCTCTGCTTTGCCAAGACCCAGAAAATGAAAATACTTCATTTCCTGGAGTGGGAATCGATCCCACAACCTGTCGCACGCTTGTGCCTCTGTACCACGACAGGCGTTAAGAACAAAATTATTACGAATAACTCAAAAAATATTTGTTAGAACTTAACTATTTTTAAAAAAAATCACATCATAAAAATCAAAATTGGTATACCTACTAAAAATTATGCGGCAAAAAAAAAGTCAAATTGAGAATTATTCGAACCAGTCACTCTTAATTATCATTACCTTACACCTATTTACCATGATATTACAGCTTCTAAAAATAACTTATTAAAAAATATATATATAAGGCAGGCAGTCCCCATTTTTGCCTAGAGTTTAGTCTAAGCTTCACTCGGGTTAGTCATTAGAATATCGCTTTGTGGGTCAAAAGATTTTAATGGTTGACCTGAAAACTAGGCTGAATAGACATAGGCTTTAGAACCTGTCGAAGAAAGCGTGAATTAAAAAAAAAATCATCCGTTCACTGAACTTTACTAGCTTTATTCAAAATATTACGTTACAGAAAATCTAACTTTACATTCATAATTGTTATTTTCGAAGACTACATTAGTATTCTACTAATAAAGTTTTTAATTTTTGTGAGTTAAAGACAGAAAAGCATTTCAGACGGTGGTGGGCATGAATTCACACTAGTGTCCCCGTGGACGCGTTAATAACGCGTCCTAGTAACATGGATGTCAAACCATGGTAGTATGTATAACATTTATTTTATCAATTTAATATATTTTTATGTATTATTTTAAAAAGATACTATGATTCTAAAACTATGAAACTATAAGTGTGCCAATTTTGATGCTCCTCCGTACGCGTAATTTTCATATAAAGGGGTCCAAAGTTTTTGCCACACGTATTAATATATAGATTTCAAAGGCGCCTCCATTCAGGTCGGTCCCAGTACTGCTAAAAGCTCCTCTGCATGCAATACGTTAATCTTGACACCTATACGATGAATCGTTGGATTGCTAAAGGGCTTCTTCATTTTTTTTCACATATTGGAACATGGTTAAGAGAATAATTGTATTAACAATATGGTTTTCATTTTGGTCTGACAAGATTCGATTTTTTCTTTTTTCCTCTTCAATAGAAAAGTCTTACTTCAAATTAAAATAAAAACTCATGTGCGTATATAGTAAAAAGAAAAAGCTTATACATGAGAATAACACATAGACATCATTTATCATCATTTATAAATATTTTGTCTAACTTGGCCATGATATCAATGTCGTTATTAAGATTCAAACTCGACTCAAAAAGTTTATTACTGTTTTTACCTTTTACCTGAGAATCTCGAAATACATAAATTTCTAAACTCAATACAAAATTTTGAAGATAAGTGATATAAAGTAACATAGAATCAAACCAAATCACTACTACACAATAAAAGTAAGTTCTATTAAATATATTAAACGTAAAAATAGCTAAAAAGCAATTATGCGCCAAGAGTATTGTTTTCGGGCAATTTGGCTTTCCGGATCATTACCAATACTTTCCGTATTAGTCGGGTCCGCAATAAAATTGCTGAGCCTTAATTTCAACGTTCGACATTCCGAAATGATAATATGCTTGAAAAACATTTGTTATATACCTTTTAATATTATATATGAATGTTTGTATGTTTGTTACTCTTAAAAAGTTATAAAGACTAACAAAAAGCACTGAAAAGTAAAATTATTACGAATAACTCAAAAACTACTGGGACATCATAACCAGTAGCTATTGTATAAAGAAAGAATCATCAAAATCGGTTCCTTTAGTAAAAAGTTATGTGGTAAATAAAAAATACAGTCAAGTTGAGAACCTCTTTTTTTTGGAAAAAGGGTAAAAGAAGAAATCGCTCATAGCCATCGTGGCACAACGGGACAATGCCTGACTGTAAACGCAATTGGTTGTTGGTTCGATATTCACTTAAATTACTTTTAGTTCCCTGCTCTAGTAAAACAAAGTGCATCATTGAATTCTGTTACTGAGCACGCAACGTCTCAAAATTAGACAGAAAGTAAAGCACGGAGTGTCTCGACACTAAGTACTATCTGAAAACCCTATTACAAAATAGTTAAATACAACCAATAATAGCAAGTACTATTTTAAAATTTATTACCAAACTCCAAGTAAAACCAACCCTATTAATATAAAATTAAACGAAAAAAAAAATGGAAAAAATTAAAAAGCTGCCGAACAAGCTGAAGCAAACTACTTTCATAAGGATATTAAGTGAATGCTGAATCTTCATTTTCGCCACGCCCCCAGACGTTGAATGATTATTGTAAAAACGAGAAAAATGGCGTGATATCGTATTCTTATGCTAATATAACGTCGCGGCGGGACTTTGTATAATGCGGACTAGATCACTAACCTATGAACGCCTTTGTGCCAGTAGGTGTGGAAATGTTGGTAAAAGTAGCTAACTATGGATTAAATGTGATAGAAAAGCGTGAAGGTTTTTAAAATGTAGAGAGTGATAGAAAAAAAATGATAAGATTGTGTTTTATTTACTTAACTTTTTCCACTGCAAGATATTCAGAGAGAGAGAGAGAGAGTTTATATATAATGATTTATATATGTGAAGATATTAGTAAAAGTAGCTTACTCTGAATAAGCTATGAAAGAAAAGCGTTAAAATAATTTTGAAATGTAGAGACTGATAGAGATATTATAATAAAAAAAATTTCATGCTTTTTCCCGTATAACTACTGAGTACTGAGTGTCAAGACACTTCTTTCCATTCCGTTTCCGTTTAATATTTAGTATACATGCTAAGTACATATAAGTATACTCAGTCAGTAATAAACAAGTGGTTTCACGATATTTTCCCGCGTAATCAAAGAGAATCTAGAAAATAAAAACACTCCGTTCGTTCCACGTTTAATACTTTAATGTGTATGCCAAGTTAATATTTACTATGAATATGAATTTGAGAAAAAAGCTTTAAAATATTTAATGTAGAGGCTTATGGTTGGTTCGCCTGGTGAAATATTCTGTGATATGATACCACCTCAAAATGTACAGTCAAATCGAGAATCTCCCATTTTTGAAGTCGGTTAGTTACCAAAGTTATTATACTAAGTCATTTGTTATGTACAGTACATACATACATAGCTTCACGTTGTATCCCGCATATAGCAGGGTAGGCAGAGGGAACCTAGTGTTAAGACACTCCGTTCCCCACTTTCTAGTTATGTACAATATTAGATATATATTTATTAGTTATTCCACAGTCTTATAACTTCCATTGTATTTGCTGTTCTGTATCCCATTAGCTTCCATAGTAGGGTATTGGAAAATTCAACATATGCTGTCACGTGAAAATTTATTCACGCTGTCCAATTAAAAGTAATTTTGTATATTTTTTGTTTTACCGTGACAACTTAACAGGGGTATAAATTTAAAATAAATGTATATCAAGTAATTTGAAATAAATCTCTACAGTTTTAAATGAATTTTAATCCGATTTATTTTAACATTTAGAGTAACTACGTTTACGTTAACGGAACCCAACGCCGCAATATGTACACGGGACTGTGGATCCGTGTTATTAAGAAAAAGCTCATTTCTAATGAAATTTGGATGCAAAGAGACTCAATGCGACAGCGTCTGACTGTAAATTTGATGGTTGTGAGTTTGATTTCCACTCGATTCAATTATTATTAGTAACCCGTTCTATAAGACAAAATACAGCGTTGACTTCCACCAATTATACTCAAAACACACTATCATAAAATTTCAACCCATGATTATATCTCTATTCTTTAAACCTACTGGAATGGAACTGGAAAACTTAAGAAATATATAAAATAAAATTATTATTAAGATTTAAAAAACAGAAATCGACTTCAATGAAAATACACAATGTGTAATAACACATATCTCAAAAACTACTACTACTACTAGCTATTATTCCAAAAAGTATCATCAAAATTGATTCACCCATTAATACAATGTATTATATAATGCAGTGACACACATAAAACGCCTGTCGTGGCGCAGAGACACAAGCGTGCGAATGTAAATACGACAGGCTGTGGGTTCGATTCCCACTCCAGGAAATGGAATTTTTCATTTCCTGGATTTGGTAACAGACAAATGGCGGTGTTGAGTTTCGCCACTCAGCACGCAATGCCTCGTTTCGGCGGAAAGTGGGGAACGGAGTGTCTTAACACTAGATTCCCTCTGTCAACCCTGTTATATGCGGGATACAGCGTGAAGCTATGTATGTATGTATGTGTACACATATAAAAAAACAGTCAAATTAATAACCTTCACCAGTTTCCAAGTCAGTTAATAATTTTAGTTCCATAATTCAAGCCAAGTCATCCGAACAAGGCAGACCAACTACGAATGAGGTTATATAATACACCCACAGTACAATATCGACACCAATCTCTACCAAAATGAGGAGTTTCAAATAGAGTATTACCAAGCATGCATTGGTTAGAACGGAAACTATATACCTGTAGATTTATTAAGATTGTTATATTGTAGTTCAAGTTGCTTGTTAGGTATTGGAAATATAAACACAATGTATATATGTATGTAGATAGAATAGACCATTATTCTGTGGTTATGTGAAGTAATCATTGGGTTTTCATTAAAGTAAATTCAAATAAGTATAATTAAGACTTGAATTTGGGTGGAAGGTGGTGAACGGAGAGTCTTGACACTAGGTTCACTCTCACTTTGTTATACGGGATAAAGCGTGAAACTGTTTTTTTTTTAAACTAAAACATCTGACTGTTGTGGCATCAAACCCCACTCAAGGTAATGTATATTTGGAATTATTCAATAGATAAAAAACTTTTTAATTCATTAATGAAACATGAAATGTTTATAGTTTTTAAATGTATTTACTTATAAGGAACAAATTTAATTTGGTTAGGTAAAAAGAGGTGCGCGGACATTGGAGGTGAACGTTAATGCACATTTTAAAGGGGGCCCTTAAATCTACACTTGTATCGTAAGTCCCAGGCACCCTCTAAATTCCTCTGTCTGCAACGTGAAGGGCCTGGCACTCGCACGGTGATCCATGGATTGCTAAGAAGTTTCTTCTTATTTTATTTTAAAATTCAATACGTGTTACATAAGAACATTAAATAAGTGTCAAAAGGTAATAGGTGGAAAATAGAAAATTTAGTGAGAAACGAAAAACGGAGTGTCTGAACCTAGAATCTTTCTGACTTCCCCGTTATAAACGGAGTGTCTGGACACTAGGTTCTTTCTGATTACCCCGTTATGCTGAATACATTGCAAATCTCCTCTATTTATAACAAAAATAAAACAAAAATGTATGCAACTGACACGAATAAGATCACGTGACCTGCACTATAATATATTTCTTCTCAAAAAGAAGTGTCATTGTCCTACATTCCACAGATTTCGTTTGGCGTTAACGTTAACGAAAATGTATTTTTGCTTCGAGGAAATGCTCGTGTAGAGCTTTTTTGATGTTTTTTAAGCACATTTTTTAAATACTGGACATGAGAGCCCGTCTCTCTATCTATTCAGCATATTTTTTTTGTGCTCAGTTATTTCGTGAAATATTGCACTCTTAAAACACTAAAATGTAAATATAACACAACTAAAATTCAATAACATTTTTTATGAATCCAGTTCTTAGGTTTATTCAATCTAGGCATAAATTTCACTTATTTAATTTAATACATATATAGCTTCACGCTGTATCCCGCATAAAGCAGGGTAGGTAGAAGGAGCCTAGTGTTAAGTCACTCCATCCCCCACTTTCCGCCAAATTGAGGCATTGCGTGCTGAGTGGCGGAACTCAACGCCGCGCTTTGCCTTGTTACCGTGTACCGTGTAGAGAGTGGGAATCGAACGCAGAACCTGTCGCGTTTACAGTAACACGCTTGTGCCTCTGCGCCACGACAGGCGTTTAATTAAATAACAAAATGAAAACTGCATTTCAGATGATGATAGATATTCTATAAATTGACTCTAATTAACTCTACAAGGAAAATGATATGCTGCTTTTACCCGCATAGAAAGGTAATCAGAAAGAACTCTCCGCTTTCCGCCTACAATCTAGATATATCTCTCCAGAAAAAATAAATTTTCATATTGTTATTCCCTCAAGTGGGAATCGAACCCACAACTAATCTTATTTATTTTTTTTTAACTTCACGCTGTATCCCGCATATAGCAGGGTAGGCAGAGGGAACCTGAGAACATAGTGTTAAGACACTCCGCTCTCTTACAACAATTCCGTTCCCCACTTTCCGCCGAATTGATGCATTGCGTGCTGAGTGGCGAAACTCAACGCCGCGCTTTGTCTTGTTACCAAACCTAGGAAATGAAAAATTAAAAGTCCTGGAGTGGGAATTGAACCCACAACCTGTCGCGTTTACAGTTGCACGCTTGTGCCTCTGCGCCAACAGGCGTTATATGATAATATTTTCATTAAATATATTTGCCTTGAATGGGCATCGAACCCACAACCAATCATATTTACAGTCAGATATACCACTGCGCCACAATAACCTCAAAATATATTATGCTATAATATATTTACTTGAACAAAACAAAGCACAATATAATATGGTGCGGAAGTCAATAGAGGCTTCCCTGTTTCACATCAGTTGCTTCCGTCAATCAATTTAATCCTATCCTAGCTAGGTCAAATAGCTATCTGAGCTGAGATTTACAATTTATAGGCAGATACTGTTGAGTTCATAAGTTTATATTGATCTATTAATATATTATTTAATAGGTTTTCAATAAAATATATGAATCATATATAAATAATGATTATATTTATCTTATGTTTTTTTTTCCTTATAAAAGCGTATTCAGTGAAAACCTGGTCACAAATTATTGCATTTTCTACTTTTTGCCTGAATTTTTGAATCGGGATTGTCTTGTTAAAGTGGAAGACAAATAATTTATTATACAATAATTTATAATTATAACGAAATAGGTACTTTCCCCAAAGTTGAAGTCGAGTCCACAACCTATCGCGTTTACAGTCAAATGTTGCCTCGCTTGTGAAAGACGTGAAAACTCGGTGTTTGATAAAGTATCTTTGTACGAACAAAGATAATCGACTTTAAATAAAATGCACTAAAAACAAACATTATTACGAATAACTCAAAAACTACTCATCAGTTCATAACTTAATTTAAATTAGACTACATCTGAAACAGTAGCTATCATAATATAAAAAAGAAAATTAAAATAGGGTTTACTCAGTAAACTATTCGGCGGTAATACATAAAAAACGGTCGAATTTAGAACTACCTCCTTTTTCAAATCACTTGAAAAAAATAATCCATTCTATTAATTTTACCATAAAATCCTAATAAAAAAAGAATTTACATTCAAAAATTACCCAAACATACATAATAAGAAGCTAGAAAAAAAGCCAGGAATAAATAGCTTGTGAAAGACGTGAAAACTCGGTGTTTGATAAAGTATCTTTGAACGAACAAAGGTTCACTCCCCTAATGAAAGGGTGCGCAAAACCCCTTGTGGCAAGCATCTGTGTATGCCTCACGGTATTTTTACAGGTACGCCAAGTCATCATAATTTGCGTCTATTTTCACCATATTGTGTTACTAAAGAAAATCTGAAGAGGCATTGTTATGTATGAAATCAGAGTATATGTATACAGTTTATTTCTGATACATAATAGATCTTGTTCTGGAAGCCGTTTTGGTACAGTGGAATAGTATTTGACTGTAAACGTAACGGTTGCAGGTTCGATAGCGATTCGGGGCAGTTATTGTTATGTGGGGGAATCATTATGATTACGAATTGGGGTTATGTTCCGCCAATAATCACATAAGAACTTAATGTTTTTTTATGACTACCTCGCTATGCGGGAAAGAGTGTGAAGCTTTTATCTATTTTTAGATGAAGGTTTTTAGCTTGCTTGTTGCAAGGTTCTTTATTAAGCAAGTTCAAACTCTATCCCGCACAGTCGAGAAAATCTAGTGTCAAGACATTCTGTTACCAAATTGCTTTGTTATTTTAATAACAACTCTATTTTTTTAGCTTCATGCTGCAGAGAAAACCAGATAATCTAGTGTTAAGACACTCCGTTCTCTTTTAACATTTCCACTCCCCACTTTCCGCTGAATTAAGGCATTGCGTGCGTAAGTAGTACCAATAAGATCTAAATTTCCTTAGACTTATGTTTGAAAAGATCAATCTACTTTAATTAAACTAACAACAAATAGCTCTAATGTTAATAAACAAGTCGTGACAAGTGCTAAATCGTCGTCTCTTTCATACTATATTGCTACGATAAAGCCGACACGAGTAATGAGAGAAGAATAGTGTTTCTACAAAGAAATATTTTAGGTACATCGCTAGACGCGAACTCATGATATTAGTCTGGGGTTTGGGGCCACTAAAATAGATGTCAACGGTCTTATTTTAATACTAAATATATACTGATAGAACTTTCAGTTTCTTGGGACACAGATATTTTGAAGGATCACCATTTTAAGAGTTGTGGATTATGAAAAAAATATTTGAATTTACCAACGAAATGTCCAGGGATAAGTTAAGGGTTAATTTATACGCAGTAGAGGTAGGCACGGAAGATATGACAGCGAAATCTCTTAATACTTAAACTAAAAGATGTCGGCCTTTCTAGAATTATTATCAGTTCATATTTTCAAGGCAAATACGGATTTTTTCAGATTAGGTGAGGAAGAGAGAGGAACTCGGACATTGTAGGTGAACGTTGATGCACTTTTAAAGGGACCCCTTAAATTTACAATTGAGTCGTAAGACCCAGGCATTCTCACAACTTCTCTCTCTGTAACGCGATGAGCCTGGTACCCTCACAGTGAATCCATGGATTTCCAAGGAGTTTCTTCAATAAAACACATGGTTTCAATATTATTGCTTAAAATTATAGATTCTGTTCTGAAAGCATTTGGCAATATAGACTACAAAAACAAATAGAAAATATATTTTTAAAATTCAATAATTGATATTAAGCCATGTCCCTTATCTTTCGGGATATTTAAACTATGCTAAACTATTTAAATCCTCTTAGCTACACGTGATTGAATAACAAATGTCCAAACATCTAAATATTTAGCGATCCAAACTTATCAAGTTTCAGCCTTAATTGAAGTAACATATATATATTTTTTATTGTTAACCGATTTCAAAAAATGGAAAGGTTCTCAATTCGACTGTATTTTTTAATACATGTTACCGAATATTTTTTTTATTGAGTGATCCAATTTTAATGATTTTCTCTTTTTTTATATGATAGCTAATGCTTTTGTCTGTTCCTATTTAAATTGAGTTAAGATCGGATGAGTAGTTTGTGAGCTATTCGTAACATATTTATATATTTTATATATCGCCAACTTTCTCATTTTTATTACAACTTCATAACGTTTGACTGTAAAATAGTTATGGGTCAATTTCCGTTCAAAAGGACTCTTTACTTTTCTAGATCTGAGATAAAGTACTAACAACTAACAAATGAGATGCAATCCGAACGATATAAGCAGAATAAATAAATAAGATTAATTAAAAAAAACATGAAAACAAAACAAACTTGACACAACAGATTCCCTCAAACAATTAGTTATTTTATACTTTAGAAACGACACTTCAAATATATCGCAAAATACTGTGATCACGGCTAAATCGTCCCTAGAGTTTATTTAACATTATATTTTATGTATCGGAAGCTGAACCAAAAACGTGCTATACTCATACGTTTATAAAATCGCATTTTGTGTAACCACACGAGCCTATATCTCAACAAGCATTTGTTTCCCGACCCCCATTCTCCCCTTCCATTAAGCGGTATTAAAGGACACTTCTGTGGCACGCCGGGAATTAAAAGATATATTTTGCGTTCAAACATCGAAGACCAATACTACTTGTATTTTGTGGTGTACGCGTGTTAAATGAAACTAACATTTTTTTTTTATTTATCGTATATTTTGTGAGTTAAGTAGGTATTTAATATTTATGATATAAATGTTTTACTGTAGTGAGAAGGTTATAGGTTTCACCTTATCCCTAGTTTGGTAGTCAGAGAGTTCGTCTCATTAGATAACTGTTGTCAATCTCTTCATACAAGCCCTGATTCCTTATGTTTTTTCATGACCTCCAGGATTTAATGTTTTGATTTTGAAATACACTAGATTGTAAAAAATGTAATGGTAACTTGAAGGTACTATTTACTTAGATAAAGTTAAAAAGCAAGCAAATCAAAGCAAAACCTTTAAAAAGTTATTAGTTCCAGATCTCGATGGGGAAATTTGATATGGGCAAGACTAATTTTGGTAGTTACCTGCAAAAAGAATAAGCAAGAAATAATGGGTAAACACTCTTTACAAAAACCAAAAGTATATTTCACTACATAAATCTCCAAAAATCTGCGAATTTATTTCACGCTTGACGCACGCAATTCGTCCAAGTTTTGTAAAAGTTTCCACACTCATTTCATTATCAAAATTGATATATGTCTTGACATTTCAGTCGTTAGCGGCAGACTTTCCGCGTTAGTACGTTGATTTTCAAGTTCATGAATATAGGCAGAGGCTTATCCAACAAAATTCCTGGGGAAAAGACTATTTAGCAGAATGTGGAAGATTGTCAGCCTTCTTTCTTCCGCCCTATGTTGCCTACCCAACCATATGTTACTTCGCTTTTTTGTTTGTTGTCTTTTAGGAAAATGATTTCCTGTTATACGTATTAATATGTTCCTAATAAGTCAAAGTTAATCGAAGAAGAAAAATATATTTTTTTATAACTGGAGTTTTCTTTCGGTTGGTTCGATTCGGTTTGATTTCGACCGGAAAGCATAGAACGGAGTGTCTTGACATTAGCTTTTCTCTGACTACCCTGCTATAAAAGGTGAAGTTACATTTTTTGGGTATTATTGATATTTGGACAACAATCACACTTAGTCAATCTGATATATCTCAACTTCGCCACGTTTACTCATAATATGATTTATTTTCAAAATTATCTCCTTTAAAGACACCAAGAGTGCAACATAAATTCATCAAATCTACGTGTTTATGTTCATTTTATGGGTCATCCATTACAATTATGGCATATTGATCCCCATTACCTCATAAATATAACCATCAATTATCGACTTTATTGCTGATAGGATTGATAGTACGACTCTATGCGTAGTAAAAACATGTTCTATTATTTTTTTTTTATTTCTATATCCCGTTGTATATTATTCCAAGGCCTATTTGGCCTATTTGGTTTTCAATTTTATTGTTAACTTTCTGACCCTTGCTATTTCTATTTATGTATGGTGTAAAATGTAAAATCTTATTTTCTGTTTCCGGAGGAACTTTCAAAAATCTTCTCTCAGTGTTCCTCTATGTTTAATTTCGGCTGTGTACTGTTTAACAGTCACTCAGTAACTGAAGAGTTTTATATATAAAACGAGATATATTATTTATTAAGATCTCGAACAGAGATTTTCTAATGATTGAAGAAAGCCCTGTATAATTCATATTGACCAGGGGTAAGAAACCTTTTCTGTGATATTTTTTTTAAATTTAATATTTCTATAGATATTAATTGATAAGCAATAGTATTTGTATAGTAACATAAATATTTTCTTATACAAACTCAAATTCGTTATCTATTGTTAAGCAGCCAGTTTCTAAGCACTGAGTAAATTGACCAGGAAAAGACACAAAAAACATATTAACGTAGTCGGTTACAATATGTTAGATAAATAATGCATAAATAATATACCATTCAATCTATGAAACCAATACGTAATGGGAATACTACAACTGACTTTTGTGATAATATTGTGGAAAGAAGCATCTATCCCTCTATTAGGTTTTTATAGGAAGTTGGGTTGTTTGATAAATGTCAATGACTTAGGCAATAAATATTATATTAAATTTGTTTTTACATACATGCATACATAGCTTCACGCTGTATCCAGCATATAGCAGGGTAGGCAAAGGGAACTTAGTGTTAACTACACTGTTCCCCACTTTCCGCCGGATTGAGGCATTGCGTGCTGTGTATCGAAACTCAATGCCGCGCTTGTCCTTGTTACCAAACCCAGGAAATGAAAAATTCCATTTCCTCGAGTGGGAATCGAACCCTCAATCTATCGCGTTTACAGTCGCACGCTAGTGCCTCTGCGCCACGACGGGCGTTATTTATTCGTTTTTACTCATTTTAAACTTGTTTGACCGAATTAGTTGCATATATCTAAATACTTTGAAGTATATTTATTTGGACTTCTGTAAAGTGTCACGTATTTTGAAATATCAAAATATATGGGTTAAAGAAGGTTAAATAAAATATTATATGTCTATTTTATATTAATTTTTTATATCCAATTTTCTTTAAATAACCAATGAAAAATATATTAAGCTAGAGGGCGCCCGCCCACTACTAACTTCGCTCACTGATGCCTGCTTCTAATTATCAGAAAATAAAGTTAAAAAATCCCGTTCATATGAGTGTGTGTTTTTTATATTATATACGCAAGAGAATATAAATTGACTTTGTCAATCGCTGTGCGCAACGGCTAATTTTATAAAACAAAAAATCATTCGACGCAAAGACGAAACAATACATAATTGAAAAATTATCTACTGAGGATGACTTGAACTCACCCAAACTAAATAATATTAACAGTTTTGCGTTTAAATAAAATACTTTACGCTTTATCATATAAATTTAAATATACTCATCCCGTCGCGTGGGAATCAAACCCGCAACCAATCGCGCTCACAGTCAAACGCTGTCCATTTTCGTCATAATGGGCTAAAAAATACTAGAAAACTAGTTAAAATACTAAATTTCAAGACTAAATTAGTGAAATGAAGACAAAATGCACTATCCAACCTAAGTCAGACGTGAAAGCAATTGTAGTTTAACGAAACCATTCGACTATCGATGTGCAACGAAATTTGCAGTCGTAAATCAGGCTCTAGTAGAGAACGCTGTAATAACTGTTGAGTAATCTATTCTTACTATGTTTTAGTTAAAGAGTTTCCTTTTAATGATGAGTTAGAAAAGTTTGTAACTTGTATATTAATAAATATATCAAATTTATGCAGTTTCACGCTTTTTCCTCAATACGGTGGAAAGTCAGAGAGGTTCTAGTGTAAAGACACTCTGTTGGCTTTTTGCCTTAATCGGAAAGTCGTAAATCGAGCTGTAGTAGAAAATACTGTAATAACTGTTGAGCAATCCGTTCTTACTATATTTTAATTAAAAAGTTTGCTTCTAATATATAAGTAATTATGGATTAGAGGAATTTGTTATGTACAAATATGTCAAATCTGTGCAGCTTCACGCCTTTTCCTATATACGGTGGAAAGTCAAAAAAAAAACTAGTGTAAAGACACTCCATTTACCAATTTTTGTATGAATTAGAGACATTGTGTGCTAAGTGGCGGAACTCAACACCGTGCTTTGTTATACCAAAGTGATAAATGACGGTACTCTATCATTGTGACATTGAAAGCTCTATGTTGAGAAGAAGTCTTAAGAACTTTCTTAAACTATTATCTATTTTATTTAACTATACTTAAACTATTAAACATTAATAGTTTAATTTATGGTAATACTAATAGAGTTTCGAGAACGAATGGTTTTATCAGAAAATCTTCTTCGGCTACCCCTCATGCTAGCTGTTGAAGATAAATATATCGCAATATATTAACATATTTGAATGTCTCTTACAAGCCAGTCCATAAAATTCGATTCTCTATACTTTCCACTATTTTCCAGTTAAAAATAAGAGTCGATTGCCAAGAAATGTGACCAATCTTTGCTTGTGTACCGGATACCGTCGCGGCGGAAACACCCGAGCTCCACCGGTAACATCTGATTTGAAACATCTTTTTCCGCTCTATTACTACACGATAATATATAAAGTTTTAATATCCGCTACTGGTTCCCTAGTGCTTGGTTCTTGTAGTGTTTAAGATATGTCTATGGAGTTTATTTTTATGAAAAGATAGTGAAATATCACTAAGTGTTAGATGGAGAACGGAGGTGTACTCATAATAAGTTTCCTCTGCCTCTCTGTGGAATATGCGTTATGATAAAAACAAATTCTTGCCAGAATTAAAAAAATACTAAAAAATATTTCTTCTGGTTCAGTATATATAAGCGCGCCTGAGCTCAGCTTTTCTATTTAGTGATACGCGCAGATCTTTTCTTTTTTTTTAAATTTATTTTTATTAAAGATTTTTGGATTTTTATAGTCTTTCAGTTTTAAAATCTTTAAAGTATTTCAGACTTCACAATCGGCTATTAAGATTTATTAAGAGATCTTTTAGGTATGTCAAGAGGATGCAGGTAGAACTGAAATCAAATTTATGCCTTAATTTTTTTTGTATGAATTTGGCGTATATTTGTAAGCAAAGTCAAAGTCAAAGTCAAAGTCAAATAATTTTATTCAAAATAAGAAGTTACAAGCTTCATTTTTTGAACGTCAAATAATTTACCACCAGCAATATAACAAACCTAGCTAAGGACCATAAAAGAATAGCAGTTTTTCAACACAGGTAATTTTTTTTCTTCACGTTTTATACAGCATAGCAGGATAGTTCAGAGACAGCCTAGTGTCGAGACACTACTTTCTCCGCTTTCCATCCAAATTCAATAGATTACATATTAAATTACGCAACTCAACGCCGCGTGACTTATTAAGCTAAAAAATAGTAAATATAAATCACGGAAAGTTATAAAAAGCGATAGAATAGAAGAATACAAGTATAAATATACTCGTAATTCTAAATTGTGGAACCATAAAATTTAAATGAAAATGTAATTATGTCATTTAAAACCAATTACTTTATTTCCATTACGAACTGCACAGTGCATTTTTAAATTCGTTTCATTTAATAAAGATTTAGAAAAATTTTTCTTTATTCTTTTTTAGCAGTGTCACGCTTTTACCCGCTTAGTATGGTAGTCAAAGAGAAACGTAGTGCCAATACACTTAGTTTACGAGTTATTTTTTTTTTCTTAACTCCCGCATATCCCGCATATCCCGTTCCCCACTTTCCGCCAGATTAAGGTATATTAAGACAACGTAGTGCCAATTCATTTAGTTTACCAATTTCTGTTTGAATTCGGGATATTGAGTGTTGGGTGGCGGATTTCAAAGCTACACTTTTTGCACCACAACGATGTGGGTGGAGTGGGTTCGATTCCTACTCCAGGAAATGAAGATTTTATATAATATTTAATATTTTCATTTCCTGAATTTCAAATTGAAAGAAAATTTTAAAGTCAAGTAAGACAGTTAGACATTGTGGCGCGATGAGGTAGCGTCCGACAGTAAATATAATTGGTCGTAAATTCGGTTCCCATTTGTGGTCCCACTTAATACGTTATGTCTCGAAATAAAGCGAAAAATAGAGAACGGAGTGTCTTAACACTAGGTTACTAACTAATTGGAAATAAGTGTAAAAATATAATATATCCAGGCTTATTTATGACAAATTGTAAGACACGTACATGTACGTTGTAATACGTACATTTGAGTGTCCTTTGACCTACTTTCGCTATATAACCACGTCGAAAGCACAGTATTCGAAATGTCAACCCCGCACGTTCTCCCTTTACAGGGATATGATGTGTATCTGTATGTATACAGTTACTGTATTACATATGTTATCCAGTATTACTGTACTGTAAATACTGTAAATTGTAATATATATGAGGTCGTCGTGGCGCAGTGGAAAAGTTTTATTGTAAATTTGGGGTGTGGGTTTGTTTCTCATTAAAGGGAGTAATTATATTAAATTATTTTTCCGCTCTATTAAGATAAAGCAATGCGCTCAGTTCCGCTACTAAACACATCTGAAATTCTGGGAGAAAAAATAAAAATAGAGTGTCTTAACACTAGGTTCTCTCTGCGTACTCTAGTATGCGAAAAAGGAGTGAATCTATAATTAAGATTAAAAAAAAAGAAAACCGTCTTCAAAGAAAATGTACTTAAACGTACAATTATTAGGAATAGCTCAAAAATAACTCGCCAGATCTAAACTGACATTTAAAACCTGATGATTTTTTACATGATAACTAGTATCATATAAAAACATCATCAAAATTGGTTTAATCAGAAAAAAGTTATGTGATGCATAAGTTTATTTATTAACACAAAAAAAGACAACTATTTTTTTTTAAGTCTATATATATTTTTAACTTCATTATATCCTATTTATTTTTAGACTGAATAAGATTACTATCTAAACTAAATTCATGAAAACATCCTAGGAATCACAACCATCTTAAGATATTCCAAAGATAATGCTCCAGTGTTTTGAAGCAAGCATCAGTGATAGCAAACTAGTACAATGGATGCTGACATAAAGCTACGGGACAAAGACGGTGCTGTGGAATACCTGCGTCCTACTTGCGAAGTGGGAGGCGAAATAGCTTGTTCTTTTCTATATTAAATACCTGACATGTAAATTATTTGCTATTTTTAATATGACTAGACCCTGTTTTTACCTTTTGCCTTAGCAATGGATATATAATTTTGCATAAAGGTGAATATCAAATCAATAGTAGTATGTGTCATATTTATTTTATTAATTTATTCTATTTCTAGGTATTACATTATAATAAAGCCTGTCGTGGCGCAGAAGCACAAGCGTGGGTTCGATTCCGACTCCAGGAAATGTAAAGTTCAGTATTTTGATTTCCTGCGTTTGGTAACAAGGCAAAGCGCGGCATAGAGTTCCGCCACTTAGCATACAATGCCTTAATTCGGCGAAAAGTGGGGAACAGAAATCTTAACAGAACAGAGTGTCTTAACACTAAGTTCTCAGATTCCCTCTGCGTACCTTACCATATGTGGAAGATAGCCTGAAGCTATAAAAAAGGTTCTCTCACTTGGTGGAACAATTCGTAGCAATTAGTTTCTACCACTAAAAGTTTCAAGCCCTCTGCATCACAGGGTATTCAGAAAGAACGTAGTGTTAAGGCACTCTAGTCTCCACTTTAAATTCTTAGCAGTAGCGTCCCTATAACTCGATTCCTATCGGCTTGCCTAACTTTTCAAAGTACAAGTATAAGACCTAAAATAGAAAAGCTCGTCAGGAAATGTGGAGCTCCAAAAAACATAGTCGAACAAGGTGTGAGAGAGCTAAAAAGAAATACGCCAGGAAAATATTGGGCATAAAACTGCAAAAACACAAGCTTCTAAAAAAAAGGTCATGAAGGTCATCGTCAAAATTGTATTGTTAAATTACGAAATACCTTGACATCCTATACCGATATCCCTAAATATATCGGCTATCTAAAAATTACCGGCTTCCCTAAATATATATACCGGCTTCCGTAAATAAACATCGGTCTTCCTTAATTTACCGGCTTGCCTAACTAAAATTATCACCACGCCACTGATTCTTAGCATTAAAAAGTAGAAACCAAAGTAGTGATAACAAAATCTCTCCGCTCACAGCAAGAGAACATAAAAAAAAAACAAATAAATAACAGAACCACTTTAACTATCGATGGTTGCTATCCTAATACCCACAACAACCTTTATCACTTACTACGGACAATGCGTTACATTTTAACCTTTTTGGCACTAAATCCCAAAACGTAATTAATTAAGAAGGCAGGATACAGAACCGGTCGACATGTGTTGGATGAGGGCGGTTGATGAATGGCGCATGTTTGGAAAGATAAAAAGGCTATACATTTTCTTTTGAGATTAATATTATTTTAGTATGGGAGTGAAATGGACATTTTTAGAACAGATATTTGGTGGGTTTTGATATACATACTAGCTGTATCCCGCGACTTTACTTACGTGGACTGAAAACCTAAAATTCTATTTCGACAAATTCTCTTTAGCGGGAAGTTAGAAGTAGCTTTATCTCGCTAAGTAAAACGCGTAATTCTAAGGAAATAAGTAAGGAATCTTCATTTAGTGCTCCCCGGCACTCCTCATGAAGCCTACATGACAAATTATGGGCTTCTTTCTAAGGCCAGTAGTTTCGCCTGTAACCTGTCTGTCAGTGACTCATAAGACAAGTGTTTTATATATTTAAATATTAGCAGGTAGTTGTGGTACTCCTAGTGATAGATTATTTTTGTTCTCTTGTTAATTTTTTTCATTTTCGAGGCTTACAAAGCCTAACCTGTTAGATGGATCAAATGTACTCTATAACATTTATTTGCCTAACTTTGGAATATTTCAAATAGTAGAATAAATACCACCATCGAACCCATTTTTCATTAATATACATAGACAACAACACACAATGTCTCTAATTCGGATGGAAAGTGTAGAATGGAGTGTCTTGATACTAGGTTCTCTCTAACAACCCGCGTAGAAATGCATGAAGCTGCAATACAACGATACAAAATGTTCAAATCACCATTGCAAGCAAAAAACTGTCAGTTTTTATAAAGATTTATATATAAATAAAATATATGTAAATCTATAGAAGTTTATAGTTGAAAAGCACGGTGTTGAGTTCCGCCACTCTGCACACAATGCTTCAATTCGGCGGAAAGTGGGGAACGGAGTGTCTTAACACTAGGTTCCCTCTGCCTGCCCTGCTATATGAGGGATACAGCGTGAAGCTATGTAAGTAAATCTATAGTTTTAGTTAAACAATAATTCAAATCAAAACATCTTCCCATTATAGAAATATTCAATCTTACAATGTTACGAACCAACATTTATTTTCATAATCATCATATTGTAAAGGGGTCTTGTTAACATTTCAATTCCGCAGTTCTTTTAGTTCGTGTAATAGAATCTACATTTTTAACTTTAAATTTACCTTACAGAAATGCGCAGTTCTAAACAGTAATGAAAAGGGGTATAGTTGGAAGCATATTGTGCTTTCCACCGCGTCGCTTTCATTCAATACGACTTCATTATTATTTACGAATATTTTTTATATTAAAAACTTTGTTACTGTGGAATTAATTACTAGACTGTCTTTAGATGGGGAACTAAAAATATTATAATACCTATTATGAAAATTTTTATTTGTTTTCTTTCAACATAATGTTATTTCAAAACTTGTATGACATATGTTGAATTGTAAAAAACTTATTTTATCATTGTCATGTATACTTTATGAATTCATTTTAATTTTACTAATGTCCTCGTTGACGCGTTAACAACGCGTTGATATTAGCTATGTAAATGTCATTTTATATAAACATGGATGTCAAACCATGTTAGTGTGTGTAACATTTATTTTATTAATTTAATATAATTTTTATGCATTATTTTAAAAAAATATTAACGTTCTGCACTCCTTTTTTATATAAACTATAATTGTGCCAAGCATTTTTTCATGCTCCTCTGTCCGCGCAATTTTCGTAAAAGGGGTACAATTTTTTTATAGATTTGCCATACTATTTCCTTTGTAGTTTCGATCATATTTCTTAAAACTTTAGAAAGTTGGTTAGAGTCATTAATATGTTACTCGGGGCTTAACTGCTTATTTCGATCGTCAACCCCCGCTTGCAATAATCACAAAATAAAATTTAAAATTTCTTATGTCGGGAACCTAAACTTTCTTTATCAATTTGTAACAATCAGACACAGCGTATCATTCCACCACAAGTTATATCTCGATTGCAGATGGAGAGTGGAAAACAGAGTGACTTGAAACTAGGTTCACTATAACTACCCTGCGGTAGCGAGGGGTGAAAATTTTAGACAGACAAGCCAATTTTAGATAGCAAAATTTTAGATGTATCTTTAGGGAAGCCGGTATATATATTTAAGGAAGCCGGTAACTTTTAGGGAAGCCGATACATTTAGGAAAGCCGTTAAAGGAAGTGAAGGTATTTAGTAATTTCACTATGGAATGTCGGCGATGACCTTTTTGTTTTTTTTTTTACATCTAAAATGTCAGAGCTTGTTTTTTTGCAATTTATACCTAATATTTTCCTGGCAACCTTTTTTTTTAGCTCTCACACCTGTTTGACTTTGCTTTTTCGAGCTCCACATTTTACTGGCGACCTTTTTTTTTAGGTCCCATACCAGTATTTGAAAAGCTAGGCAAGCCAGTGGAAATCGAGTTATATTAACGCCTCACCACTGCTACCCTGCTATAAAGGATAAAGCGTGAAGCTGTTTTATATCAAGATAAAATCAGATAACAAGACATTGCTAATAATTAATATTCTATAACTTATATCATTAAAGAAAATGTCATTCTGTTCATTCAGAACTATCGTTTCCAATTCCATATAACAAGCCATATAATATAGTATGTAGTAAATTCTGCCTTCAATGCACAGCTACGAGAGGATTTATTTCAGAAACTAATAGCTCTTGCACTGTCAAGGCACAATAAGTTATAATGTATAGTATTTGGAGCGAACCGGGCTTGCGATACAATGAATTCGGAAAGTTTCTTCTTATTTCAAGCAATAAAATATAAAAATTAACTAAAAGATTAATTTTTGTACTTGTATTATTTGTATATGACGCCACTCAGCACGCAATGCCTCAATTTGGTGGAAAGTGGGGAACGGAGTATCCTAACACTATGTTCCCTCTGCTTACAGTGCTATCTGCGAGATACAGCGTGAAGCTATGTATGTATATAGCCAAACAAAGTCGCAGGTTACAGTTAGTATTTATATAAGGATCGTTACTTAGCTTTCTGCTGGAACAGGTCTTTGAAATTTAAATTGAATATTGGATTAGGATATCTGTGCCCTTCAGGTAAATGAAATTCACAAGAGCTCAAAGGATTTGATTTCGTACGATATTTTCAGCGTAAAGAGAAAACCAATAAATTCGAATAGCTTTAATGAATAGTTTCATTAAAAGCATTATCAAAATTGAGGTTATCGAGGCGCAGTGGGACAACGTCTGATTATACTTGTAACTGTCTGTAAGCGCGATTGGTTGTGGCTTCAATTCCCACTCGGAAGATATTTTCTTTTTAGCTTCACGCTGTATCCCGCATATAGCAGGGTAGGCAGAGGGAATCAGAGAACCTAGTGTTAAGACACTCTGTTCTCTTTCAACAATTCCGTTCCTCACTTTCCGCTGGATTGTGGCATTACGTGATGAGTGGCGGAACTCAATTTGCATGCTGAGTTCACAGAGCGAGGAAATGAAAATACTAAAAATATTTAGTACTAGTATATTTAGTACTAAAAATATTTTAAATAATAATTTAATATGTTCATTTCCTAGAGTGGGAATCGAACCCACAATATGTCGCACGCTTGTGCCTCTGTGCAACGAGTGGCCTCTAGTTTTGAATTAATATCTTCAAATTCAACGAGAACAGAGAGCAGAGTGATATATAACCAAGTACCATCTTGATAAAGTTTCCTTATATCTTAAGGAAACTTTATCAAGATGGTACTGATCACAAGAATCCGATAATAAAGAAAGGAAAACATACAAATAACTATATTTCCTAGTTTTATATTCCCGTACAACACAAAATGCTATTAGCTCAACTAAGATATATTTAGTACTAGGACACACAATATTTATTGACCTACACTTTCAACAACAAAGGACTAAACATATCATAAAGTAACCACTATCCAGACTCCATATTTCCAGCGTTATTGCTGTCATATCCTTAATCGTCCAAATTCATAGCCATCAGGAACAAAAGAACACTCATCTATCCATTTAAGCCGTGATTGGCACCTATTAAATCATCAACCGTTCGCACTTGATAAACGGCTTACGCCTATTAAAATCACTCGGCGTCCCAAAAACTCTTTGAAAAGTGACTGATGGGTGGAACTTTTCCAATTTTTTTCTTATGTTCGAAGCGAAACGATTTCAAACTTGGTTCTTGGATGGTGGAGATATTTTCAATGGACTGATTCATCTTTTTCTAAAACGTTCACAGATTGAGGTATTGGATTAATGGTTTGCAAACGGTTTGTTTATAAGTGAGAAGTTTTAGCCAATTGTGGGTAAAGGTGGAGATAATTTTTTGATATAAATGTAGTATGGCGAATAAGAGTATAGTCAGTCTACATTTTTTTGTATTTATATAAAACGCTTGCGATACGGGGCGAAACTACTAGCCTACTACTACTAGATACCATGAGGAAAGTAAGTGAGCACTAAGAGAGGATATCGAAATTCATAAAATGAGAAAAACAGGATCAGGATTTTAGATTTAATAATTCACGTAAATGAAATAGCGAGACACATATAGTATTTTAAATTGTATTTATAGTCAAAATACCGACGTATTGCAGTGTGAAATTGGGCTCAAACTAAAAAGTATCAGAGTGATTTATTTTGATATGTAACAAATTTTGAACGCAGCAAGATTCGAACCCACGGCTTTAGAATTTTATGGAACCACTCTAAACAATTAAGTTTTTCGTTCATAATAAATCAAGCTCTGGAAATTGCTCATTGGAAAAATAAAGTCACTGCTAAGATTCTATAACTAAATATTGACAATCAATCTCCAAAAAGATGAACGACGAAAAATTGACGAACCTAACGTAAGTAGCATATTATAGAAAATATTAATCGAGTAAGGTGTGGAAGAATAAAAATAATTATATTTTTTTTTAATTTTTGGTCATAATGTGTGTGTAATGAGTAGTAGGTTCGATTCCCACTCGGAGAATGATTATATTTAAATTATTTTCCTTTCCCTTTTCTAGTAAGAGAAAACACAGCGTTAAGTTCCGTCACTTAACGCGCAATGACTTTAATTCGGTCCAAAAGTGAAGAAAAGAGTGTTTTGACACTAGATTTTCTCCAACTACCCTTTTAATGCGAAAAGTTAAAAAAAACAGAATTTCATAGGAATATGGCTTTTTGTTAACTACCCTTATCGTTGTTATATTTTAAGTTTTATTAAAACGAGTGCAATCGTACGAAACCTCATCCGGTGTAATGTTTAAATGCAAATTAAATAATTACCACTCTTGTTACGACGCTCATTGCATTTCGGAATTGTTCTTTTAATTGTATTGAAATTTTTGTATTGTACTGTCTTTCTAGGATATGTTTTAATCTTTAGGAAATTTCGCGGAAAATATTATTTCAATATAGAATTTTCTAATACTAGGTTCTCGGGTTCCCTCTGCCTACTCTGCTATATGCTGGATACAGCGTGAAATTAAAAAAAAAAAAAAAATCTAACATGTAAATTTATTGGATGTAAAGGAACAGGACTATATTTTTAACTGACCTCAAACAAAAAGAAAGAGATTCAACTGTATTTTTTTATGTCCATAACTTTTTACTGGGTGAACAAATTTTGATGATTCATTTTCTTTATATAAAAGGTAGTTTTTTAGTTATTCAAAAAATGTTATACTTTAGTGTAATTTAATTGATATCAGTTTTACTTTGTTGTTAAAATATTAATTAATGTCATTTATATATAATAGATTTATAGAGAACGTACGTACATAACATTTAGGCTGCAAAAATCTGAAAGCCTGAAAGGGCGAAAAGAGAACCGAGTGTTTAGACACTGAGGTCACTCTGTATACTCTGGTATGCAGAATAAAGCATGAAGCTAAAATAATTAATATTTTTAATAAATATCGAAAATAACTTTAATAAGAAAACATTACATTTCCTAGCTTACTTAACTGATAAAAAAATTAGATAAAAATTGGTGCCAAGATGCAGAAGAAATACCTGTCTGCTATTTAAACTTCCGCTTTACTTGCCAAGAAAATTACTAAGCAGTTATTTTATTCGTGTTTTTCTAAGATATATATTTTTTATTCTCTTACACGACGTTGTCGAGGTGTTGTTTAGATGTTTTTCGTTCTTTGGTTGTATTTCGCTTAAAAATGCAAATTTTACTTAAAAACACAGGGAACAGAGGGAACCTAGTGTTAAGACACTCGGTACCCCATTTTCTACCCAATTGAGGCATTGCGTGCTGACCGAACTCAACGCCGCGCTTTGCCTTAGTACCACCAAACCCAGGAAATGAAAAATTCCATTTCCTGGAGTGGGAATCGAACCCACAACCAATATTTTACAATAGTCCATGAATACTAGAAGATACAGATATACTAATGTTACCAAATTAAACACTATTAATCTATTTAAACTCTTTCATTTCTCTCTTGCTTTATCCCGTAGAGCAAGGTAGAATGAATCTATCTAGTGTTAAGACACTCCGTTCACCATTATACGCCCGAATTAGAGAAACTGCGTGTTAAGTGGTTGAACTCTATATAATATTTTCTCTTACTATTGTGGAGACATAAAAATAATTTAAATATAATCGTTACTCGGGATGGGAATCGAACCCAAAACCAAAACCGTTTACAATCAGATGCCTTCACACTGCGCAACGATAACTTGTTCTTATTTGTTACATTTCTTTTTTTAACTTAATGCTGTATCCCGCATATGGCAGGGTAGGCAAAGGGAACATGATAACCTAGTGTTAAGACACTCCGTTCTCTTACAACAATTCCGTTCCTCACTTTCCGCCAAATTGAGGCATTGCGTGTTGAGTGACAGAACTGAACGCCGCGCTTTGCCTTTTTATCAAACCCAGGAAATGAAAATACTAACATTTCCTGGAGTGGGAATTTGTTACATTAATTCATATATTTTCAATAATCTTGCCAATAAAGCTCGTGAAGCTCAATAAGCGACCAATTACAGGCACTGCGAGTGAAAAGACTGATTAGTACGCGCACGTGATTCGGATACGGAACACTTAATAATATATAGTTTATCATTTCTTATATATTGGAATTTCTTGTACTTCTTTTAACTTCACGCTATATCCCGCACATAGCAGAGTAGGTAGATGGAACCAGAGAACCTAGTGTTATAACACTCCGTTCTCTTTTAATATTTCCGTTCCCCACTTTCCGCCGAATCGAGGCATTCCTTGCTAAGTGGCGAAACTCAACGCTGCGCTTTGCCTTGTTAACAGAGCGGGGAAATTAAAATACTAAATATTATTTAATATTTTCATTCCCTGGATTGGGAATCGAAGCCACTACCTGTCGCATCTACAGTTGCATGCTTGTACCTGTACACCACGACTGGCTTAATAATTTCAAAATCTCTACAACACCTGTCAAATAGTTATAAACTACATACATAAAACAGAAAGTGGAAATAATGGTACAAAATTCGTATACTAAGACCCTTAACACGACAAAACTGAGTGTGTATAAGTTTTTTATCGACAACACGGGACTCGTAAAGTGTGAAACGAAAATACATGACCCTCTTGAAATTATAGCATTACACGTTTCGGCGAGGTCTGGAAACAACTTCTTGTTGAGACGAAATAATGAAAACATTTAAAGCACCCCTGGGATTATTTGTTTTAGTCATATCTTTCTACATATACGCATGTCTCTTTTTTTTAAATTGGCAGAGAAAAGATAGTAATAAATTATTCTGGGGGGCGGAATTGTTGAAAGAGAACGGAGTATCTTAACATTAGGTTCTCAAGTTCCCTCTGCCTACCATGCTATGTGCGGTATACAGCATGAAGATTAAAAAAAAGAAAAAAGTTATTCTGTTTATAAATTATGACTCATATAAAGGCACTATAATGGAACTAATTGTAATCGCGATAGTTGTGAGTACGATTCCCACTCAGTTATAGAATATATTTAAATTATTTTCATTTAACTAATATATCGCGGTGTTGATTGTTATACCACTTAAAACGTCTTGAATTCGGGCGCAAAACGGAGAATGGAGTGTCTTGACACTCACTTTTCTATGATGACCATGCTATGTGAAGCCATTTTTTCTTTTGTTATTTTTGTAACTATATGTATGTACTATAATATCATTTTTTTATTTAAATTTTAATGGACGAATGGTTTCCTTTATGCCAACATCATTCTGCCGAGTGAAAATGAAAATCATTATTTTTTTTAACTTCAAGCTGTATCCCGCATATAGCAGGGTAGGCAGAGGAAACCTGCGAACCTAGTGTTAATACACTCCGTTCCCCAACTTTCCGCCTAATTGAGGCATTACGTGCTGAGAGGCGGAACACAACGCCGCGCTTTGCCTTATTACCAAACCCAGGAAATGAAAACACAAAACTTTTACATTTCCTGGAGTGGGAATCGATCCCACAACCAATCGTGACGCTGCCCAACTACGCCACGAAGAGTCTCGAATAAATAAATCCATAAAGAAACATGCTACGAGTACAACTTTACTGTACATACGTATGTATATTTAATGAAATTCAGAAGTTCTTAGTTCGACGTGACCTTTCTTTTATTTTATTTGTAAATCTATAAACTTAGTCGAGTGTAATACGACGTTGTCTGGAGTATCGTGTTTCTGATTAAATTACGCGTAACATTATTTTATCGGGCGTGAATAAGTTGGTAAATCGAAAATGCATGTTTTTCAGGATATTTTAGTTTTAGTTTTTTTAGCTTCGCTTTAAGTAGAACGGGGTAGTCAGAGAGTTCCGATTGTTAAGACACTCCGTCCTCCACTTTCCGTCAAAAATCGAGAAATTTTACATTACTCCGACAGGAATCGAAGCCACAACCAATTGCCTATGATTATTTATATATTTTTCTTTTTTTTACTGATAACGCATGGCAAATGAGCAAAAGGACCACCTGATGGTAAGTGGTTACCTTCGCCCATGAACATCTATAATACCAAAGATGTTGTAGATGCGTTGCCAACACACAGAATACAGATGGAAGGGGAGGACAATGTAGTGGTTCGTTATCAGAACCATCACATTTTGGGGAAAGGATGGGTGGGAAAGGGGAAAACCTGGCTTACATGCCATCGAACCGGAACACATCATAAGATATTTGGCGGTTCTTCTTTGGCATGATAGTGGTCGCAAGCCTGTAGGAAGACAAACCTCCTATCACCATATTATATTTCTTTCTTAAATTTCCATAAATGGTAAAAGAACGTTTACACCAACAAACATATTTTACCATACCAATGTACATAAAATTAGACAACGAACAAACATACAACATATTTAATGTACGAGTATAAAGAGTGGAAGATGTACAGATTGTATGGTTGTAGCAAATAATTTTTTTCCTTTACCTACGCCATTTCCTGTTTAAAAGTCCTTCTATAAATATTGTCCTATCGTGAAAGGAACTCGAGAGTTTATGTCAACCGTTTACAAAATGTCTTGACGACTTTTTATTAAGGTTGAAGTGAAGTGAATTCGGCGGAAAGTAGGGAACGAAATTGTTGAAAGAGAATGGAGTGTCTTAACACTAGGTTCTCTGGTTCCCTCTGCCTACCCTGCTATATGCGGGATACAGTGTGAAGTTGAAAAAAAAAAAAAAAAAAGAAACGTGAAGAAATGTAAGGATGCAGTAGTACAATGGTAAAAAGTGGATTTTGATAAAACTATATGGCAGTTCCAAATTCAAATCCTGATTAAATAATATCAATGGTAATGGTTTTCCTGTTGTAATTAAGATAACGCTTGCGTGATTGACAGGTGACGTACAGGTGCAACTACTGGTCATAAAAAGCTGAAGTTTAGGAATTCGCTGAAATTTAAAAATTCTCTTTAGGAATGTAGGGGAGTACATAGACAGGATTTCTGGAAATTTCTACAAAACGGAAAATCTCATTGATTTTAGATTTATAGTCCACGCAAATTCGAGTCCATATATAATATAGCATGAAATTAAAGTCAACATGTATTTATTATCAACAATATTTTTTTTTAACTTAACGCTGCATCCCGCATATAGCGGGGTAGGCAGAGGGAACCAGTGAACCTACCGTTAAGACACTCCATTCTCGTTCAACATTTCTGTCCCCCACTTTTCGCCAAATTGAGGCATTGCGTGTTGAGTCAACAACATCATCAACAAAATCAACAATATCATACTTCTTGTAAGAAGTAATCTTATTAAAAATATTATTTATTATTATTTAATGTGACAATAAAATTATATAAAAAGAAATGAAAACATACATATTTGTAATTAATGTCAAGATCAACAATCAATGTCAAGATCAATATTCGACCTCAACCTTCTCGCTCTTATAAATTACAAAGCCGTAAGCCAATATCACTCAAAAAAATTGAATAAGGCATATGAACAAAAATAAATAAGATGATAAATCAAATATTTTAAATTAATGCAATGCTGCATCTTGCGTCGCAAACATAATGGCCTATTTGAGAGCCAAGACCGCTTGACTTTATTGTTTTCCTGATGATGTGGTCGCTCTTAATCATGGCCGGTAGGGTAGTTAAGGAGAATATGTAGTACACTCGTTCAAGATATATTTGAAATACTTTGTAAGCTTTTGGCAGTAAAAATTTATTTTTAAAAATTAAGTTTATTAGCTAAGTGCTTGGCAGGTGGATTGAATAATATACGTATTAGACGTACATACATACATAGCTTCACGCTGTATCCCGCATATAGCAGGGTAGACAAAGGGAACCTAGTGTTAAGACACTCCGTTCCCCAGTTTCCGCCGAATTGAGGCATTGCGTGCTGAGTGGCGGAACTCAGCGCCGCGCTTTGCCTTGTCACCAAACCCGGGAAATGAAAAAATCCATTTTCTGGAGTGGGAATCGAACCCACAACCTATCGCGTTTACAGTCACCCGCCTGTGCCTTTGCGCCACGACAGGCGTAAATACATTTTTTTAAATATTAGTAGGCATTAGAATTGGTTTGTTTAAAGTTAATAATAAATTAAAGTGACTGTATATTAAAAATTTAAGTAAAACATAGCATTTAGGTATGAAAGTATATAAATAACAAAAAAAAACTGAATTTATAGATGAAAATTAAAATTAAAAGTGCCTGAATTAAAAAGTATGCATTTTGGATTTAATTTATGTGGAATACATGACAGCTGATATGTTAATTTTAAATTGTAGTATAAACATAACTAATGTAAATATGATAATATTAAAAACGTTAACCAATTCAATATCTATTTGCAGCTCATTAATTCAATAATATTATTTAAAATTCACATTGTACTGACTGAACGTTACAGCTGTGTTCAAATTGTATTCGAAATAGTTAGTTAACGCCTGTTGTGGCGCAGAGGCACAAGCGTGCGACTGTAAACGACAGGTTGTGGGTTCGATTCCCACTCCAGGAAATGGAATTTTTCATTTCCTGGGTTTGGTTACAAGGAAAAGCCCGGCGTTGAATTCCGCCACTCGGCAGTGCCTCAATTCGGCGGAAAGTGGGGAACGGAGTGTCTTAACACTAGGTTCCCTCTGCCTACCCTGCTATATGCGAGATACAGCGTGAAGCTATGTATGTAGTACGGAGTGACCTTTACTTAATCAGCATATAGTAAAAAAATGTCTCGAATTCGGGCGGTAAGCAGAGAGTCTTAACACTAGGTTCTGTTTGACTACCCTGCTATGCGGGACACAGTGTATAGCTGCTTTTAATTAAAGAAAAAGTAAATTTACACATAAATAATATATTTATTAATAAACAACTTTCAAAATCAATTGCCATAAATAACAAAATTAAAGAAAGTATCATAGTAGTAAACTATAACGACCTCCCATAAAACAGAAAACGACTTAAATCAACAAAAAAAAAATTATATTCCTTTCTAACACTCAAAATAAAGTTGTTATTTATTTAACAACATCTGAGATACTTATTTACAACATTTTCTTGTACAAAATTAAAAAATATACGATGCGATCCAAAGTGTCGACGTATCGTAATATAAACGGGATACGGCATTCGGTCAGCGGACGCTATAAAAGGTAATAGCTTCTAAGTTTACTATCCGGAAAGACGGACGAACAGTTTAGTACGATGTTGGATCGCCGATTTTATGTTGGTGATGTTATTGAATATATCTGAACTTTTTTATGGTTATTTTTATTTTTTTATATCTATTTTTTTAATTTTACTTTTTTAAGAGCAAGATGAAGTCACTTTTTTTAAAAAACTTAAAAAATGTTGATGGAAAAATAAAATTTATATGTACTTTTCAACCAACTCCAAAAAAGGAGAAGTCAATTTCACTGTTTTTTTTTTGTGTGTTACCGTAGCATACTGCAGGTGAACTAATTTATATGATTTTTTATATGATAGTGTTTTCATTAAATCTGCCAATAGTTTTCAAGTTATTCGTAATGTTACTTTTAAGTGCATTTTATTTGAAGTTGGTTTTCTGTTTTTTTTTTAAATCTTAAAATTATCCTCTTTCCGTTCTAATAGAAAAAGCGCGACGTTTAGATCCACACGCAATATGCAATATCTAAAATTCAGATGGAAAATAGAGAACGGTGGGTCATAAAATTACATTCTCTCTTATTTCTCTATTGTAAAATAATTGTATCATCCATATAGGACCCTATACACGCAAAACCGACTCACACCTGACTTTTACAAACATTAGATTAAATACCGACAGCTAGTAAAGTGAAAATAATTGCACTCATACAACTTGGTAGCTCCACGATAGTTTCCACTTGAAATTCTTCATTCTACTACATACTACTATAGTAGTATAAAATAGTTGCCGGGTAGCTTTATAAAGCAAGGTATCTAAAATATTTTCCTTTGAAATCGCATGTTTGTAGAGGAGTTCTAATTTTGTGTAAAGTTTAGATAGATATTTAAGATTTCTAGAGAAAACAAAATATTTCAAATAAAATAAATCAAACAGTGAGATTATTATTATACAAATAACTCAAAAACTACCGGTCAAATTTTAATTAAATTTCAGTAGAAACACATCAGAAGCCATAGAGCCAAAAATCATTAAAATTGGTTCATCCAGTACAAAAATATGCGTAAAAAAATATAGTCGAATTGAGAACTTTAAATTTTTTTTTGAGTGTCTTAACACTAGGTTCTCAGGTTCCCTCTGCCTACCCTGCTATATGCGGGATACAGCGTGAAGTTAAAAAAAAAAAGAAAAGAAATTGTGGGGAAAATGGTGAAAAAAGGTCAAGGTAGCATAATAAGATAAACTGTAAAAATTGTAATTGTAAAACTGTAAAAGCGACTGATTATGGGTTCGATTCCCACTCGCAAGAATTATTATAATAAAATTATATTCATTTTTTGCTCTGGTAAGACAAATCACAGCGTTGAGTTCCGCCACTCAACACGCAATGTCTAGAATTGAAAGAAAGAGGATAATCTTGATACTAGGTTACCTGTGATTACCCTGATATGAGAAATAAAGCATAAAGCAAATATATATATATATATATATATATATATATATATATATATATATATATATATTTTACTTTGAAATTGCATGTAAAGAAGTTCTAATTTTGTGCAACGTTTAAAATTTGGCTCCTATTCTGCTAATATTCTTTTGTTTTGTATATTCAGGGGAAAATGATAAAAGAAATATATAAAAAGTCTGTGAATATCACACACGATAGAAGCGAAATTACTAAAATCTAGCAATGATATTATGAGTATCTATTATTTTTTAACCAACTTTAATAAAGGAAGAGGTTTTTGATTTGACTGGTTTTTTATATGTGTTATAATTATTTTTTAAATGGTTCTCTTTATGGTTCTTTTTTTATATTAGCTGATACTTCTGACGTACTCTATTTTCAATTTAGTTACAAGAGTAGTTTTTGATTGTTGTTCTTGTTCAAATCCCAAGCGGAAATATTATTTTTATATTATCTAACTTTGATATGGAGTAAAATGCTTGTTGAAAATTCTTAATGGTTCTCTTTCCCACGCCTAAATACTCGTAAGTTGATGAGTGTACTTGCCTACAGATTTGTTTGTGTTGATTAGCGTTAGAATTGCTTTATTCATAGGGTAAATATACTAAATACAAAAATTTAAAACATATCAAAGGCATCTAGGAAAATAATTGAACGTTGAAAACGCCCTAAAAACTTTACATTTTCTATATATATTAACTTATTCACGTTAAATTAACCAAAAATTTCTACAATAATATTCCAAGAATTACATCGATTTCATATCAGAACAATATCAAAAGCGGTTTAGTTTAATCTAACCGGGTGTTTACAAGCTAGTACGTCTAATCTGCCAAGTCAAATTTAGAGACATCTTTCAGCCAACAAAGCTCGAGTTAGTTGTAGAGCTTACAAAGGAAGTTACTAGTTTGCTCTTACGAGTATACTGCTAGGATAGACATGTTTATGATTTCAAATTTCATGGTAGAATGCCATAGCTTTATACAAAGTAAAGGAATAAAGTATAAGAACCATTCTATGAGTATTTGTAATACATATTTTTACATACACACATACATAGCTTCACGCTGTATTCCGCATATAGCAGGGTAGGCAGAGGGATCCTAGTGTTAAGACACTGCGATCCCCACTTTCCGCCGAATTGAGGCATTGCGTGCTGAGTGGCTGAACTGAACACTGCGTTATGCCTTGTTACCAAACCCAAGAAATGAGAAAATCCATTTCCTGAAGTGGGTATCGAACCCACAATCTGTCGCGTTCACAGTCGCACACTTGTGCATCTGCGCCACGACAAGCGTTACATATGTTTAATATTGTATTCTTTTTTTATATGATAGCTAATGTTTCTGATGTGGTTCTATTTAAATTTAGTCAAGATTTCTAATTTCATGCTAGAATACTATAGTTTGATGATGATGATTGATGAGTAAAGTGAAGACATCTTTATTAACTAACATCAATAAAGGAGGAGGTTATGAATTAGACTGTATTTTATGTGTGTTATATGTACTGTTACCAATCAAATTTAATTATGTATATTTTTTGTATTACTGCATAATTTTTTACTGGGTAAATCGATTTTGATTGTTTAAATGGGACCACATGAGATGTATTACTTATAATATTAAAAGAAATGTCATCAAAATTGGTTCTCCCAGTCAAAAATTATACGGCAACACACAAAAAAGAAATACAGTTGAATTGTTCCTTCTTTTTTGAAGTCCATTAAAAATGCATAGTTTTCAGGGCATTTTTAATTTTAACTTTAATGACTGTGGACGAGGTGAAAGAGGTATGCAGGGACCGTAGCGTTTGGCGGTCCGTTCTCTCTGACTACCCCGCTAGGGATAAGTGAAGTGAAATGAAGTCCTTAGTCCTAATGCCTCTTAATATTTAAAAAAAAATGTTCTTCAATCGAGTCGACTAATCAACTTATTCACGCCTCCTCAATTTTTGAAGCTGAAATTTAATAAAGATTACGTTAAACTATTTAATTGCTGTTATTTCATCCAGTGAAAAAGAAACAGTCAATTAATATGTTCAGTGCGAAGCCTTGTCTGTTAGTAGGTACTGGCAGTAAGCCAACCTCATCTCCCCTCTAAAAGGTACTTAGCAACGCCAATATATCGTAAATGAAAAAATTAAATAGACTAAAGAAAACTGAAATGGTTCCTTTTTAACCGACTTTCATAAAAGGAGGTTGTTGATTTGAATATTTTTTTTGTGTGTTAAACCTTATGCTTATAGCATAAGGTTTTACTAGGTAAGTCAATTCTGGTGATTCAATTTTAATATAATAGCTTCTAATGTGACTCCATTTTTTAACTATTCCTTAGGCAACCATGGGTGGCTGCCTAAGGAATAGTTTGTCCAACATATATATATTGGACATATCATATATGTATACAATATATGTATACATATATTGTATACATATATGATAGTTTGTTCCAATGTCCCAGTATTGGGACGGCGTTTGACTATAAGCGGGACGCTCATGAGTTCAAATCCCGAATGAAGGAGTTATTACATTTAAATTGTTTTCATTTCTCCGTTCCGGTCAGACAAAATCTTTTGTTGAGTTCCGCAACTGAACACGCAATGTCTTGACTTCAGGAAGATACAGGAAAACTAAGTATATTAATACTAAATTTTCTATCTATCTAGCTATGGGGCTAAAGCGTGAATATAAAAAAAAGTAATACCTTAGTACCAAAACACTCCGTTTTCCACTTTCCATCTATTAAAGAGAGATCGCGTATTAGGTGGTGACTATACCTACTTATATGCAGAAGACCGTAGAAAAGTAAATATGTTCACATTAACACATAATCCCACTAATCCCCGTAAATTAGATGGCTTAGCAACTATTATCAATTTATACTGGAAACACTTGTGTCTCAAGACTCTATTCTGAAGTGCATGTAGGCGTTTCAGATAGAAGCTAATAAGAAGAGAGAAATCTTTATTGAGATATTTTAAGGAATCAGTAGATTTTTCTTAGCTTTTCAAAAATGATCCTTTTTATTTTATAGTTTCACGCTGTATCCCGCATAGAGCATGGTATGCAAAGAGAACCTGAGAACCTAGTGTTAAGTCCTCTGTTCTCCAACTCCGTTCCCCATTTCCCGCCGAATTGAAACATTGCGTGCTGAGTAGCGGAACTCACGGCCGCGCTTTACCTTGTTACCAAACCCAGGAAACGAAAATACCAAACTTCTACATTTCCTGGAATGAGATTTGAGCCCACTACCTGTCGCGTTGCACGCTTGCGCCTCTGCGTCACGGCAGACGACTTTTTTTGAAGTGCTTCAAAAAGTAACATTAACTGACAATAGCTTAATCAAAATAATGAGTAAAGTTAACTTTCCCAGTTATATGGAAAAAGCAATTAAACTGGCAACACCAAGCATGGTATAGAAACAGGCCACTCTAAGATTCGCGTTCATTTGTATGCGCTCATTTAGAGAACACTCACTGACCTACATACATGGTGTGTGGCGTATGTTTTATATATTCAGGATTTTTATATTTACGTATATGAATTATGATAAATGTTATATATACAGCTGACATGCATTTCCTGCATGTCACTGAGAAGACCTAGTGTTGAGACATGCCATTCTTTATTCAACGCTGTATATCGATGATTTACCAGAGAGCAAATTGAAAATTAGTGTACAAAAACAGCCAATATAATTGAATAATCCGCGTCACTCATAGAAATTAATAAAAAACTTCTCTAGTTTTCATCGTTACATTATGACGAAATTACACTCATTTTTTTTTGAGAATGAATTAATTCAACGAATTCACTAAGTGTACAGAAGCACTAATAAATAAGGTAGAAAGATAAGATTAGGCAAACGAAAAGAAACATGATAAACGTCAAGGAGTCCACGCAACGAAGTTCTGGACCAGAAGTTATATCCACTGCAAAGTAGTTCTGCAGCTTTACTATTTGCTCTTTTTTATGGGCAAGGCAAGTTTTTTAAGGCAAATGAGCGAGAGTCACCTGATGGTAAGTGATCAGCATCACCCACTACCCCGTGTAACACTAGAGGAGCCACAGGTGCGTTTCTGGACTTTAAGGTGAAATTCGAAATGCTCTCGCTACCTGCTATACCATGGTCCATATCTAAAGCGTGTATTACTACACGAAACTTTCTGTAGGCCTCGTTGACGGCTGCGGTCGTTTTGCGGTTACTAACCCGAGGTTGTTGTGCGGAACTAGTGCTCATGTATGCAAACATTATCAATAGAAATTTAATATATAATATTTACATAGTTTGGGTCCAAATTTCACATAAAGTTAGTTTAGTTGTATTACCCAACATGTAATGTCTCTAATAAGGTAAACAATGGTGAATACAGACTGTTCTGGAATATATTGTATCAGTTCCCGTGACTTCAGATAGACTTAGTCGAGGAAAACATCTAAGCCTGCTGGCTAAATTTGCTAACTCCCACGTATCCTTTCCAAAACTTAAATAGATTCCGAGTCCCTTATCGAATACCTAAAGGGAACCCGTTAAAAAAAAACAAGTTCTTCTGGGATAAATAAGGAAACCCAAGTTATAGTTTATTTTTAACTCCAGGTTAGACATAACAATTTAAAAAGTTTCTGCATCAGTTTTTGCTACCTAAAACACAAGTGTTACTAATGTAGTTAAACTACTAGCAAAGTGGTTAATGATCACCGAGTGCTCCTCAAGTCTGGGATATAAAAAGTTAAAATTATGCATGATATATGAGACTAAGGAGAAAGCAAAACTTTAGACAATTCACATATGCTTTTAAGGAAGCATATTATAATATGTTAAAAAAATTCACGCCTTTTCCCATATAGCACGGAAGTCACATAAAACCTAATGTTAAGACACTTCATTCAATACTTTCTATCGGACATCAAGAACTCAAAATGCAATATGCTGAGGGGCAGAATTCAACGCCACGGTTTAAATTACCAGAGCGGAGAAATAAAAATAATTTGGATATCGTTCCTTGAATGGAGTTCGAACCCACAACCAATCGCGCTTGAAGTCAGGCATTATCCCACTGCACAAAAATGGTCTCTAATAGTATGATTTTACTTAGAACATATGTACGTCTAGTATAATAAAAGTCAGTAAATATACGAGGCCTGTCGTGGCGCTGAGGCACACGCGCGCTACTGTAAGCTCGACAGTTTCGATGATTTAAAATAATATATAATTAGTATTTTCATTTCCTCGCTCTAGTAACAAGGCAAAGGCAGCGTTGAGTTCCACCTCTCATGTTATGGTAATGTGAGAAACGGAAATCTTAAGATCGCGGAGTGTCTTAGCACTAAGTTCTTAGGTTCCCTCTTCATATCCTGCTGTTGCTAAAAAAACATACATACATACTTAGCTTCACTCTGTATCCCGCATATAGCAGGGTAGGTAGAGGGAACCTAGTGTTAAGACACTCCGTTCCCCACTTTCCGCCGAATTGAGGCATTGCGTGCTGAGTGACGGAACTCAACCTTGTTACTAAACCCAGGAAATGAAAAATTCCATTTCCTGGAGTGGTTAAAAAACATATCAGTCTTTCAATCTTTAACACCAACACAGCCGTAGCATGTTAATTGGACACTGTGCTTCAGCTTCCAATTTCATCAGAATTCTTTTCTCTATTATTTTTTTAATTAATTAAGTATTCATTAAGAGCTTCTATTAAATATTACCGTCTTACAATACTATGGATAAAAAGTCCATTTAAAATGTACTCCTCAGAGAATATTTAGTACTTAGTATTTTATTCATGTATAAAAAAGAAAACAGGTTTATTTTTAAACATCGTTTTCTTATTATTAACGTTTTTATATATTTTACTTTTTTACTTTCCGCCACTCAGCACGCAATGTCTCAATTCGGCGGAAAGTGGGAAACGGAGTGTCTTAACACTATGTTCCCTCTGTCTACCCTGCTATATGCGGGGTACAGCGTGAAGCTATGTATGTATGTATGTACTCTAAAAATTGTCGTCTAATCAGCATGTAATATACATGCTGATTCAGGTAGTCCTTTTTTATGTCTTATTCCAGGATATTTATTAACTTAGTCTCTTTAGAATTTATGTGGTAGGCGTGTGTGAAAGAAAACTCTTTGGTCTAGAAAATTAAAGTCTAGAATAGAAGAATTTTTGTCTGCGCTTAAGTTGTTTCTAACTGCTGCTATCGGTGTAGCCCTAACTTGTCTCTCACACAATCCAAGAAAATCGTCAATACAAGAATATACCTTAAATTTAAATAGTTTTCATTTGATATTTGATAAAGAAAAGTATCTACTACTGCCGTACCACAGTGAGATAGCGTCTGACTAAATGCGATTAAATGTGAGTTTGATTGTAACTCTGAGGTATGACTATAATAAAATTATTAATATTTCTACGCCTGTCGTGGCGCTGAGGCACAAGCGTGCGACTGGAAACGCGACAGGTTGTGGGTTCGATTCTCACTCCAGGAAATAGAATTTTTCAATTCCTAGGTTTGGTAACAAGGCAAAGCGCGGCGTTGAGTTCCGCCCCTCAGCACGCAATGCCTCAATCTGGCGGAAAGTGGGGAACGGAAATGTTGAAAGAGAATAGAGTGTCTTAACACTAGGTTCTCTGGTCCCCTCTGCCTACCCCGCTATAGGCAGGATACAGCGTGAAGTAAAAAAAAAAAATTGAAGAAAATACAAGTAAAATGCAATAAGTAATTAAATTTTTACGAATAACTCAAAAACTAATCTTAACTAAAAAATGTGATCACATCAGAACCACTAACTATCATATAAAAAAAAAACTCTTGTGTCTTAACACTAGGTTCTCAGATTCCCTCTGCCTACCTTTAAAAAAAATAATATTTCTCCGCTCTGGTAGACGAAAGTGGAGAATAGAGTGTAATGGAACTAGGTTCTCTCTAACTATTATACTGTAAAAGCATGGCACCGCTATACGTACCTACAATAACACATCAAAAGTACGCCCAAATTTAAAATTGCAATTTTAAAACATATATCACAATAATTAACAACATTAAACAAAAGAGAAAGATCGAATTAATGTCAAAATATCCGATCAAAATACACTGTTGGACATTAATAAGCCGCTTAAAGGCACAAACGTTTTGTTTTCCGTTGAGAGAAATCTTTTGAGATTTAAATAAAAAATTGTACCGAAATTTATATAACGAGTGGAACTGTCAGACAATGTACGCTTTGTTGTAATTACCCGTTTTGTTATTTAAATTGGTTGACGGGAGGGCGTTGTCCTGTTGGAGAATTGTGTATCTTCTTGCATCTGTCCCATTCTGTGGTTAACGGGAATCTGGTAAAAGAATATTTGGCACTTGTCTTTCCAAATACCAGAATACGTTTATTTATTTTTTTAATTTGTAACTTTAATTTGTAATTGTTTATTGTCAACTAGCAAATAATCGTTTAATTGGACAGACAGCTAAAACAGGGCGCTGTCCTGTTGAAGAATTGTGTATCTTCTGGCATCTGTCCCATTCTGTGGTTAACTGGAATCTGGTAAAAGAATATTTGGCCCTTGTCTTTCCAAATACTAGAATACGTTTTTTTTTAATTTGTATGTAAAATATCTTGCACGCCATTAAAGACATGGCATGGAAGTCTTTTGGAATTTTTTAAATAAAATGGAAATGGAAATTATTACGGCATAAATTTTGTCCATTTTGAATGTGTGTACCTGGATCAATGACTATGGCTTCATTTTTTTTTTATATTTTTGTTTCTCATGTTAACTGTCAACTAGCAAATAATCAATTAATTGGACAGAAATCTGAAAGTGAAAGTAGTCATGAGATCTCTATGTTCAACATCTAGCAAAATGAGAAAATTATAAGATAAAACAAAAACCTTGCATCGTATTCATAATTTAATGTCTAAAATATTTAATATTATTTAATTATAATAGTATTAATATAAGGGCACAAGCGTGCGACTGTAAACGCGACAGGTTGTGGGTTCGATTCCCACTCCAGGAAATGTAAAATATAGTATTTTCATTTCTTGGGTTTGGTAACAAGGCAAAGCGCGGCGTTGAGTTCCCAGTACGCAATGCCTCAATTCGGCGGAAAGTGGGGAACGGAATTGTTGAAAGAGAATGGAGTGTCTTAACACTAGGTTTTCTGGTTCCCTCTGCCTATCCTGCTAAATGCGGGATACAGCGTGAAGTTAAAAAAAAGTATTAATTTTATATACGAGTACTACATGTTACATATAACCGACTACGAGATTAAATATAAATCCCAACCAAATCGAGAATCAGAAAACTTTAGGATCGTATGCTTAGAATAAAAGTAAAATAAATCAGACGTAACAAACGTGTCCATACCTGACAAAGTTATCTCAAAGAAAACTGCTGTGAGCTTCGAAAGTTGGAAAATTTAGTCGCAAATTCCGTCGGCCAATAGCGGACCAATTGAAACTGAACTACGGATTTATAGCGACACATTTTGAATTATTTTTGGCAAGCACTCTATATTTTACCGGTAAGAAGGAATTTTAGGCCATCGTGGCAAAGTCTGACTTGGGTTCGAATCCTAAACAGTGGAATGATTATATTTATTTTTGTATGGTAAAATAAAAGCCGGCGTTAAGTACCGCCACCTAACACAAGAATTCGGGTGGAAATTGGAGAACGGAGGGTCTTGGCACTAAGTTCTCTCTGCGTACCCTACTATGCGGGATAAAGTGTGAAGCTGAAATAATGGACTAATTTGGTAGAGTTGACATCATAGAGTTTATGAGTTCAAAATTTACGGAGTTAAGTTAATGACTATATAATTATTTTTCTATACACATTTTTTATTTATTTGTAATTTATGAGATTTATAAGAGGACATAGTTATTGGCTTATTATTTCCGCCAATTTGGAAACATAGCAATTTAGGTAAAGAAGCTCAACGCTGCATTTATGTGTAACTGGACGAAGGAATTAAAAATCATTTCAATATAAACTTTCATCGTTATCGTACTGTTTACCGACAGGAATTATGCGTGACTATGTTCAAAATGCGTTAAAATTATAATAAAAAATTTTAAGACAAAAGAAATTTTATTTTAAATAAAATACACTAAAAAGTGAAATTATTACAAATAACTTATAAACCACCACCACATACAGATATATACCACATCAGAAAGACTAATTCTCATATAAAAATAAAACAATCTTAAAAATTGGTTTCCTCCAGTAAAAAGTAAAAAAAAGAAAATGAATTAAAATCTTCCTAATTATTTTGAATTCGATTAAAAATTGTTAGAAAAGCAGTTTCTAATCTACTTTACAAATATTTGCCGTGGGATAGCAAACACAAATAGGCAGATCCAGAACAACTCATTGAATATAATAATATAAATTTTAAAACGAAATAGTTCTTTCATATTCGACTTCAAAGACTGAATAAACAAGTAACAACACAACACAGAGATATTTTATTCAGCTAACTAACATTACTCCCTCGTGTTACGAATAAAACATTAATGTTATAAAAGTTATTTAGTCACTAGTTCACTATTTAGGATTTAAAGTTCAAATTGTTTTCCCAATTTATTTTTAGTTTTTGAGTTATTCGTAATAAGTGTGCTTTCTAGGGCATTTTATTTGAAATCAAATATATATTTTTGTAGAAATTCTTAACTATTGAAACAACAGTTCTTACGTGGAATAGTAAATACTAATAGGCAGATTCAGAACCCCTCATTAAATATAATGCGCATTTTAAGGGGCCCCTTAAACTTACACGTTGGGTCGTAAGTCCCAGGCACTCTCCAAACTCCTCTCTCTGTAACGCGATGGACACCCACACGGTGAATCAATGGATTGCTAAGGAATTTCTTCTCATATAAATATTAAAACGAAATAGTTCTTTAGAAAATTCGACTCCAAAGACTGAATAAACAAGTAACAACACAACACAAAGAGATATTTTACTTAGCTAACTAACATTACTCCCTCGAGTTGCGAACAAAACATTCATCTTATAAAAGTTATTTAGTCACTAGTTCACTATTTAGGATTCGAAGTTGTTTAAATTGTTTTCCGAATTTATTTTAGAGGACGTAGCTAATCTTTATATGAGCAGTAGTTTCAAGCCTTTTCCAGATATAGTAAGAAAAGGCAAAGGTAGTGAGAGAGAACCTAGTGTCAAGACTCTCCGTTCTTCGATTTCCAAATTCGAAGGATTTTGCGTTGAGTGGCGGAACACAACGCCGCACTTCTTATTAGAGCTGAGACACAAAAAATGATCTAGTTATATGTATAATGAATATGGATTCTTTATTAATTTCAATTTATCTACAATTGATTTTTTTGTTTTTTTTTTTAAATATGCCTACATACCTAATTACACACGTGCGTACATCGTACCTAAACTACCCAACTTTGTCTGAGTCACAAAAGTAATAAATATTCCCTGTTTTTGCTTTTTTTTTAGTTTAATATGTTTTTGATATATTCTTGTATAAAATATTGGTTTTCTGGACTTATCCTCTATGTACACTATATTTATATATGACAATATTCATACTAAAATTTCATTCCAAGTTTTTTCTTTACGTATTAATATAATGATAATACAATTTTCCACAATTTAAATATAAGCGAATCAAAAACTACCTACAACTTGACCATAACGAAATCTATAGGGAACGATAAAAATCTTGTTATTACTCGTCATAAAATGTATCGGCAATTTACGTATCCCAGCGGGCTTTTCATCAAATGGCCTACATTATCTTTATCCCTGATGTCGGATAAAGGTCTGGACTGTGAGAAGTGTTGTAAAGTTTAATAGGTAGGTACTGGTTCAAATTTATTTAACAAAATATTTGAAGATATGCGAATATATAGCATGTTATCAAAGTAACTAATAAATAATTGAAAATTTTATGAAATGAAGAAGAAGTGCAGAACCATGACTACCATGAACCATGATATCTTTATAGTACCTACCTAACTTCACGCTTTATCCCTATCGGGGTAATCAGAGAGAACGGAGTTGACTTTGACTTTTTGACTTTGCCTCGTCCACAGTCATTACCATCTTCATGCATGCCCTCTGGGGTGTCCTCAAGCTTTTTACGTGTCCTTTCTCCAGTATCATTGATACTGTGTTCTCGAAGGTCAATCGAGATATTTATAGTATACTTATAAAAAACGAAAGCAAGGCGTTAATTCATGTTTTATGCAATAGATATTTATATTCGATGTCCATATATTACTGACATGATAATAGGACTTCTTGATACATTGCCAACCCATTAGATCTAGTACACTCAACTTTGAGAACACTTAATTAGAGAGCGTATATAGCAAATCAGACAGCAACGGAATAACTAATTTATATTATAATAGCATTTGCATCCACTTTGTACTCATAGTTTCAACTGAAAGTGGAAGATAATGTAAATTTGTAAATCAGTGGAAAATAAATGAATGAATTAACAATTGCCCGAATTAAGTGATACATGCTTTTTTTTCTTCTTTTATCATTTTTTTTATATTTCCTTCGTTATGTATTTGAGCTTACTACGTAAATTCAGTTTAGTTATTATTATTTAAATGTTATTTTTCCCTCGAAGGATATGGATCAATAACCACCGTAAGCACATCACTATCAATGCAATTTCACCAACATATATCTAACAAATACACAATTATTATATACAATTAATCTTTTCTTTCTTTCTTTTAGCTTGAACCTGAGAACCTAGTGTTAATGCATTCCGTTCCCCGCTTTCCGCCGAATTTAGGCATTGCGAGCTGAGTGGCGGAACTCAACCTCGCGCTTTGTCTTGCACCAAACCCAGGAAATGAAAATACTAAACTTTGACATTTCCTGGAGTGGGAATCAAACCCACAATCTGTCGCGTTTACGCTTGTGCCTCTGCGCCACGACAGACGTTATATATATCTTAATAAAATAAAACATAAAACAGAAATAGTTAACTTTCAGCAGTACTAATACAAGACATAAAAGCCTTATCATAACGGTGGCCTGAGAGAATGTAGTTTGACCTCAAGCTATTGTAATAAAGGCATTCACAATTAGTGTGGAATGGCTTGTATAATGAATATCGGGGCTATAAAATGACAGAAATTTTAATACACGATCATTTAAAGCGTTGTGAGAACAAAAGCGGGAATACTATATTTTAATTGTATGTGTATAGCTTCATCCTTTTTCTCGTAGAACAGGGTAGTTAAAGAGAATGTAGTGTCAAGACACTCTGTTCTTTCCCATCAAAATCAAGAAATTGTGTTTTTTTTTTAACTTCACGCTGTATCCCGCATATTGCAGGGTAGACAGAGGGAACCTGAAAACCTAGTGTTAAGACACTCCGTACCCCACTTTCCGCCGAATTAAGGATTGCGTGCTGAGAGACGGAACTAACGCTGCGCTTTGCCTTGTTATCAAATACAGGAAATGAAATTACTAAACTTTTACATTGCGTATTGAGAAGTGGAATTCAATGCCGCGGCTTGTCTTACTAGAGCGAAGAAATAAACATAATTTAAAAATAATCATTTTCCTGAGTTGAATCGAATTTATAAGTTATCGTGTTTACAAAATATATCCATATATTACAAAATATGTCCGACAAAATATATTTTTTCAAAACTGATACAGATAAACTAAATTTATTTGTTACTAATTTCTACATGTATACTTGCATTATGAGACCATAGTAGCGCTTTCGGATAGCGTGTGACTGTATGCGATTGGTTATGGGTTCGATTTCCACTCGGGGGAATGATTATATAAGAAAAACATATTTTAATTTCTCTGCATGGACAAGACAAAGAGCGGCGTTGAGTTCCGCCACTTAAGTCGCAACTTGATTCTCCCTGACTTCCCTACTCTGCGAGATAGAGCCAGATGTTGAAAAAAAAATTCTACTTAACGAAAAAAGAGACTATTATATAATATATAAAAAAATAGTTTATCACCAAAATAACTGGTCAGTATTAGAAATATCTCAAAGGTATACATTTTTAAGATATCACGTTCGCTCTTGTTTACGACGGCAGCTCAGAATGGGATTGTCCACGCGACCGTTTACTTGATGAGTTGTGGTTTTGTGTATTGTCTTGCTGTGTTTTGTTTGGTATAGTGTAAATACTAACTGTTTAATCTGGCTTTACTTATATATTATGACATTTAATATATATATCTCGCCTGTCGTGGCACAGAGGCACAAGCGTGCGATTGTAAACGCGACAGGTTGTGGGTTCGATTCCCATTCCAGGAAATTAAGTATTTTCATTTTCTGGGTTTGTTAACAAAGCAAAACGCGGCGTTGAGTTTCGGCACTCAGCACGCAATGCCTCAAATCGAAAGTGAGGAATAGAGTGTCTTAACACTAGGTTCTCAGGTTTCCTCTGCCTACCCTGCTAGACATTGCGTGTTGAGTGGCGGAACTCAACGCCGCGATTTGCTTAGTTACCTAACCCAGGTAATAAAAATAACTTTTTCATAATCTAAAATATTTTTCATTTCGTTGGCAAGCCAACTATTTCTACAGTTTGTAATTTAGGTATGTTCTTTTGGGATTCTACTGTGAAGCGTGAAGTTACATGTTTACATAAAATATTAAACAATCAATTATACTCTTCCCAACTGTTTCGGTTCGTTAAAAATAGTTCTTTATAAGTACTGTGTAGAATGCACTTTTCCAGCCCAAATTAAATTCAACTCAATAACTCCGAAGTTAACTGCAAATGAATAAAATACCAACAGTGCTTGCTTTTGTTCGAACAAATGATTGAAGTAAAAACGTATGAGGGTTTTATTTTAGGCAGTAAAAATAGTGTTCGGAGAAAATAAAAATGTCTATTGGTAAATGCAAAGTGAGATAGATGCTGTCGTATGGTTATATAGGATGGTTAGATATGTTTGATGGTTCAAGGTTCGAATTCCACTTAGAGAAAGGTTTATATTATTTTTTTTTAAGTTAAACAGCTTTTGACGCGTGGGAAAGACAATGGGAGTATTATTTTAAGATGCCACGCGCATATCGTTACGAAAAACCTACACCATGAAATTAGCTAATTTTAGTGTTTAATTATGTACAAATATTTCTTATTATATTTAAATTCATTTTATTTTTACTCGATAATACGTTATAATAAATCTTTCTTTTACTGTATTAAATACATATTTTTCTGTCGTTTTTCTAAAAACGTAGGATAACAAGAAGGATAAAAATTTTCAGAAAGATTTTAGTCTTGCTTCAAAGAAAGATAATTTCTTACGTGCATGCACACACATGTATTTTTTCATAAGTATGTACACCTTGCCGTAGTTGTACATTTTGACATCAGGTTTTTACTATAAAAATACTGGTTTATAATCGAATTAAAACGAAATGTGCAAGACTTTTTTTTTTAACTTCACGCTGTATCCCGCATATAGCGGGGTAAGCAGAGGAAACCAGAGAACCTAGTGTTAAGACACTCCATTCTCTTTCAACATTTCCGTTCCCCACTTTCCGCCACATTAAGGCATTGCGTGTTGAGTGAACTCAACGCCGCGCTTTGCCTTGTTACCAAACCCAAGAAATGAAAATACCTAAATTTTACATTTTCTGGAGTGGGAATCAAACCCACAACCAGTCGCCTTTACAGTCGCACGCTTGTGCGTCTACGCCACGACAGGCGTTGTGCAAATTTTCAAGGGAAAAAAAGTAGTTTATGGTAGAGTTGCAAGATTTTTCTACATATATTGATAAAGACCATATAAAAGAAATTAGAAACAAAATTTCGCTAAGCCCTATTACTCAAATTTCATTTTCCACCCGAAATTAAGACATTGCATATTAAACGGCGGACATCAACACCGCATTTTCTCCCCACCATAGCAGATCAATAACAATATTTTGAGACATAACCCCCTAATAGAAATCGAACCTACAACCAACCATGTTAACAATTCAACACTCTGACATTCAAAAAAAGCCTCAAAAGTGACATTTACAGGACTTTAGACTTACTATTCTTTGCGTACTAAAAGGTTAACGTTGTAGGCTTCGTTGGACAAAGAATAAAAGAGATACAGAACTTGAAAAAAAGGTTAAAAAGTAACGAAACGTGCTCTAAAAACAGACATCACTACTCTTTTCTATTTGCCGAGACACTGAATGGACTGTAGACGTATATATGTGGATTTAGAATTTTTAGAATGTGTAGTATTTTTAACTGGCTTGTTTTTTTTTTTAATTTTATTCAGTGTTGTATATCTAAAATAGAAATAAATGAACATACGTATTTAAAAAAAACTATGATGAGATTTTTACAAAAAAAAAATCGAAAAAGTGACATTACGAATATCTCATAAACTACTCGATAAATCTTAACTAATTTAAATGGAACAACATCAAAAATACTAGATATCATATAAAAATATTACCCATAGAAAGTACAAACGAACTGAGACCCTTTTCATTTTCTAAAGTCCATTAATTAAGAAAAAAAGGCTATATTCTATATATATTTCATAGGAGGTCATGGTGCAGTGAGACAGCGTCTGACTATAAGCCCAGTGGTTATGGGTTCGATTCCCTCTCGGGGAATCATTTCGATGAAAGAATAAAATGCGGCGTGGAGTTCCATCAGTCTACAATGTCTTGGTATTCGGGAAGAAGTGGAACACAGAGTGTTTTAACACTAGGTCTATTTTCTTAACGCTGATTTACTGTCCTACGGCGTGAAGATGTATAAATAAAAAAAATTGCGTCTAAATAATTTCAATTGCATTTTCTTTTATCTCTACAACATATCAACCTCACGAGGCTAATTTTATCCAATTAGTTTCGTTTCAGGTGTACAATGCAACACGGTAGGCATATCTGTTGTTCTTTTAAGTACAACAAATCTAATATACTCGTAACCAATTCTTGTGTATATTTTTTTTCTCTTAGCTTCATGCTGTATCCAGCACATATCAGGGTAGGCAGAGAGAACCTGAGAAGCTAGTGTTAAGACACTCCGTCCTCTTAACATTTCCGTTCCCCATTATATTTATACACACTTTATTGAATACATGTATAAAAAATTTGAGTTCCGCCAAATTTTAAAATTGCGGCGTTAAGTTCCGTGTCGGTAGTGTCGTGGCACTAGATTTTTTCTCTCTGACTATCCAACTATCCGAAAAAAGATGGCGGAACAAAACGAGCAAATTCTTTTACCTATCCGAACCGGAAATAGCTAACAAATTATGTTGTCTAACCAAACCGGAAATATATTTATCATCAATATTCATTATTTGAGACTTTGCCGGTAGTCATTGAGTGATTGACATCGCACAATATTGTATATACCTAGAAAGTTGAAATAATGGACTGTAAGGCAGCACTAAGAGAGGATTTTAATTTAAACTCCTAATTGCTATAATAACTATATTAATTCTCATACGAACCATAAAGTAGCATTAACAAAAAATTATAGAAAAACCGTGAAACTAAATCAGGAAAGGTAGGTAACTCTCTTTAAAAACAAATTTATTATTACTGTAATATTTATATTAAAAAAATTACATATACTTATTGTTTCATCAATTATTTGATGTATCATGTCATCGTATTTTATACGTGACTATCTCGTAATTTATATCACTAAGATTTTAACATAAAATTCCGATTACAATAAATAATACTAAAAAGTACAATTATTACGGATAACTCATAAACTCATCAAATCTCAACTAAATTAAAAATTAAATGGGACCACATCAGAAACACTATCAACATCGTATAAATAAAAGAATCATGAAAATTCCCACTCCAGGAAATGTAAAATTTAGTATTTTCATTTGGGTTTAGTAACAAGGCAAAGCGCGGCGTTGAGTTCCGCCACTCAACACGCAATGCTCAAACTCAATTGTGGGGAAAAAAAGTGGCGAAAAGTGGGGAACGGAAATGTTGAAAGACAATGGAGTGTCTTAACACTAGGTTCTCTGGTTCCCTCTGCCTACCCCGCTATATGCGGGATACAGCGTGAAGTTAAAAAAAATATGAAAATTAGTCCACTCAGTAAAAAATCATGCGAAAAGACACGTAAAAAATTACAGCTGAATCTGAAACCTTCTTTCTGAAAGTTGGATTAAAAAGTGCCTTATTCTAATACTTGAAATATTCTGTAAAACACCTCGAAGACAGCATTTAACTGAGATAAAAAGCAACACAGTCTTATAAAAGGTCTTCAGGGGGCAGTATGTCTCAGGATAAGCTTGAGCTCGCAGGAGTCGCAACTTGGAACTAATTGTATTGCTTTTCCCTTACGTTGTTTGTTACATTATTTAGTTGTTTGGAACATAATTGATTTCTAAATAGGTTTTAGGGATTTTTGGGTAGTGAAAATTTTGTAGGAAATTGTCTTATACTCTTTTTATGCAATCAAGGCCTTAGTGGCTCAGTGGAACAGCAAGTGGTGGTCACATACATACATACATAGCTTTACACTGTATCCCCCATATAGCAGGGTAGGCAGAGGGAGCCTAGTGTTAAGACACCCCGTCATTGCCTTGTCATTGCATTTTGTTGTAAGAGAACGGAGTGTCTTAACACTATGTTCTCAGGTTCCCTCTGTCTACCCTGCTATATGCGGGATACAACGTGAAGTTAAAAAAAAAATCATTTTATACTCTGGTGAAATAATACGCGGTGTTCAGTTCCACAATAAAAAATGTAATAAAGTTAGACTGAAACTTAGGCGATGAAAATAGAACTAAGTATGTAATCATTAGGTTACTTTCTGTATACGTTGCTTTGTACGGAATATGAGCAAACTAAAACAAAAAAAAACATTATATTCGAGTTTTTTATAAGATGATTTCATATACAAATGAACCAGAGAGCACCCTTGCTGTTGTCCATTTCAGTTATTATTATAGAGAATAAACTGTTTAGCAATCAATGGATTCAACGTTACCATCGCGTCGCAGAGAGAGGAATTCGGAGTTATGCGTGGGATTTGCTATCCAAGTGTAGACTATATTTAAGGGGCCCTTTTAATTGCATATACTAACCCTTGCCTTTACTCTGTACAATGGCTCCGCTACCTAACCATTTTTCTTAAACTGATTATTATATTTAAAAGAGAAGAAACTCCTTAGCATTCCATGGATTCACCGTGTGAGTACCCATCGGGTTGCAGGAAGAGGAGCTTCCAACAGTACCTGTGGCTTGTGACCCAAGTGTAGTCTTAAGGGCCCCTTTAATTGTATAATAGTATTTTATTTTGTTAAGAGCATTTTTTCAAGCTAACTTATAAAAAGAAAAATTCTTTGTCGTCCGTTTACGCTCCAAGTAAAACGTTGAACTGATAACGTGAATATTTTTCCTGTTTCATTTTGCTGCGTTTAGCGAACTAATTAAATTTTCTTTCAAATATTTTACATAAATTTAATAGAAAATGAGTCTTTATATTTTAGTGTATTCTCTTTTAATATTAATTTCTTGAAGTAAATGTTATTTTACAATACATAATTGAGCTTTTATTTGCTTCCAAATACTATTCGCATATGTGAACTGACGGATACGTACGTATGTATCACATATGTCTTTTTAAATGAAACTATTTTAACCAGATTATCGCGTAAATTTGGTATTCCAAAACATTTTCTGGAAATCCTACGTTAAGAATAATCCGCGACGTAAAAGGAGCAATACCATATTAAAATCAAAAACTTCAAGCCAATCTTCTTGGACAATCTTACGGTATTATATGATGCCATCTTACATTCGTGTGTACTATCTCTACTAATATAAATGCCAAAGTTTGTGTGGATAGATGGACTTTTAGTCTGTCACACAAAAGCTACTGAACAAATTTACAAGAAACTACAATAATGTAGCAGGCTACAATTTATAAAACTGATAATAAAGATTTTAACAAAAAAGTACCGCCTTCAAATGAAATGGACTAAAAAGTAAAATTATTACGAATTACTCAAAAACGACTCATTCAATCTCAACTAAATTTAAATGGAACCACTTCAGAAGAACTGGCTATCATTTAAAAAAAAATCCTTGAAATTGATTCAACTCCTTTTTTGAAATCAGTTAAAAATACCTCCATCCAGTATAAGATACATCTCAATTCAAGTATTAGGATTAAGTTACAAACTGTTAGGTAATCTAAGACAAGTTAAACATAGTTTAAAGTAAGACTTCTGAGATTAGCGGTAAGCTGTTGCATGATCTTAGGGCTTTTTGAATGTTGAGCGTTAAAATGGGGGTAAAATTTAAAAAAAAAGAAATTACGCATAATGCCAGAAATGTTTAAAAAAAAAATAATCATTTTGTGTACCTAAAACCGTAACAGTCGTGAATAGGTTGATAAGTCAACTCTTTTTTTTTTATTTAGAGATTAGCGGTAAGCTTTTGTATGAAGTGTTCTAAATTCTGCATTACTTATCTAAAAGTAGTTTTTAAAAGACGATAGAAAACATGCAGATGATATATGTATGATGATATTGATGAAAGTACTATTATATGAGTAGATAATGGAAGACATAGAAATTGAGCACTAGTTTAGTCTTTTTAGTGTATAAACAATAAATAATATAGAAAAGCCAAAAAAAAAATTTTACGATGTTGTCTTTTTAAAGAATATTTTTTTTAATACATGCATTGTTTGTTTTTTTTTTTAATATTTTTTTGGATATACGCTCTTTTATATAGATAAATTTTATTGTTTACTGTATTTTGCTGAAGTTTTTAATAGAAAGCTTATATTTTATACATAAGTAATGTAGGTGTCAGAACAACTGTTTATTTTACATGATAAGTTAGCCCTTAAGTGTATAGTGGTATATAATGTACCATATCAATATGTTTAAATGATATTATGTACGAAAGATATATCACTGTTGGCTTCCTAAAATTAAATAAAATAAAAAAAAAAAGCCAAATTAAATTGGGGCTTAAAATTAGTGAGAAAAAAAATCTATTATCACAAGCAAAAACTAAAACGAAACAAAAGGAACAGTTAACTTTAGTAATTTCCTAAGAGTTTGTGCGATGTATATATTTTTTCCGAATCCCTTCATTGACCTAGAAAAGGAGAAGTTGTAAATTTATTGCAAAGGGTCCGTATCGCCGACTTCGGTGTTTTCCTCTGGAGAGAACAGACTTACGTAATGTAGATGAATTTTCATAAATAATACTGTGTTACTAATTTACGGCAATTACTGTGTTATAAATGATCTATTCTATTTTTTTTTAACTTCACCCTGTAACCCGTATATAGCAGGGTAGACAAATGGAACCCGCGAACCTGGTGTTAAGACACTCCGTTATCTTAAGATATCCGTTGTACACTTGAGGTAATGCGTCTTGAATAGCGGAACCCAACACCGCGCTTTGCCTTGTTACCAGTGCGAGAAAATTAAAATATTAAATATTAATTATTACAAATATTAAATATTTGCATTTCCTGGAGTGGGAATGAAGGTCAACCTGTCGCACTTACAGTCGTACGCTTGTACCTCTGCGCTACTACTGCCCTCAATTCTTATTCTATTAATACATAACACATATTTCTTTGAATAATTAATGAAACCTGTATTGGATATGTATTGGACCACACCCATCACGTTGCAGAGAGAGGAGTTTGGAGAATAATTGGAACTTACGACCCAATTGTAGGTTTAATGAGCCCCTTTAAACCTTACAGCAGAGAGCTAGAGTCAAAGAGACAATCCGTTCTGTTCCGGAATTTAAGACCAAATAAGAAAATATGGTATACAAATTTCTACAAATTTTTGAAAGATGGTTCTAGAATTAAGTACTACAACTAAATAGTTTTAGTGCTTTAATTTTAGCTTTTATTTCTAATGAATTATTATACCTTCTTGATAAGGTATTACAGTTAAGTACCAAAAAATACCAATAGTACATACCATAACCTTAACCCATCAAAAACCTTTTTTTTACCTACTTAATACCTAAAACTTTCCACTTCAAGCATTGTTAAGATTAATTTAACATAAAACTGCAATAAACATTGATTTTCATTTCATTAGACAAAGCAAGCCATTTATTTTTAATTAAATTAAACCGTATCAATTTTCAAACGAGCTCGGGGGTTGTGTTAAAAGGTTAATCTTTATAAACGTAATCGGTACACCAAAGATATGCTTTTGGAATGATTGTCATACGAAAATCACCCTTATCCGAAATACATAAGGCATACCAAGATTCAGAATTCAAGCAAGGTTCCACGGCTTACGCTATTTCAGCTTGGAAGTATTAAAATTGTTTCAACGCTGTTCCCGACCCAATTTCATAGGCTTATAGACTGTATCTTATTTATTTTATGTATTGTATTTTTTAATATTTAATGAGCGATTTCTAACTTTTAAATTCTAATTCGGTAGATGTTGTCTCGTAATGAAAATGGTTTTTCTTGTGTTCTGGTATTTTTTTCGTAAATAAACTATTTAATGTGGCCTTGTTTTGCTTGATGTTTAAATTTATTATTTTAGTTAATACGAATTTGTAAAATTATATGTAGGCAATATATGTATATATAGGTAATATAAAAAAAGTCAATTGTTTGCTCGAGAATATTTTTATCAAAAAATGAAAACTTTTCAAGTCGAATTATTAAAAATATAATTGCAATTATCATTTATTTCTTAATAAAACGTACATCTTATTTAGTTTTCATGTATTTTTTAGGGGAAAAAAATTATATAATATTTTTATAATATTCAGATGTAAGTGGGCCTGATATTATATTAACGATAAAATTAATGCTCTCAAAACGATAATAATTTATTATCGATACTTTGCATATAAGGTTGTGCAGCAAAAACATCTCCATAAAGTAAGACATGCAAGAAGAATACATTTGAGTAAGAAATTAATAAATAAATAATCACACTTCATCATACATCGTCATACTTTCCGAGGGATCCTCATGCTCTTTATCAGACCATCCTCCAGTATCATAGACACTATGTTCTCAAAGGTAAACGAATTTACGTACTTTTGTTGCCGTTTACTCTACATCATATATGTTTGTTTTTATTTTAGCGTTACTTAATTACTCATCCTCTTACCGTTACCAAACTACCTGAGCAAGTTTTTCTTCATTCTTGCAAAAGTATTAAAAAATATATATCATAAAAGCAAGATGATATTCGATTAGTAAATGCCTTAGTCCAGAAAAGAACCTAGTATTCATGAAAATGCACCCTAAAAGATAATTTTAACCACCAAGCCTATTCCGAGTATGTTTATAAAACTTCACTATCACACTTAAGTCAAGTCAAGAGGCTCTCGAATACCAAAAACAATAGAAGCATCGCCTCATAGAACAATTTCGTGATCGAGTTGGGCTGACATATCCAGAACTACTGTTTACCGATATCCAGAAATCATTCCCAAGTTTCCTTCCAGAAAATTCCGCCGTCTAGTTTCGAACAAATATATAGAGCGGATTCATTATTCGTCTTTCAACGAGCAGAAAGTAATTCAAACTTACTCGTCGCCCGTTCGAAGGTTTCCTCTCATTTTAGGTACATTCAAATCAAGTCCGATGGATTAACTTGTCGCTAGCGAAATTATTTCCGCTTTTGCTTTTTGCATATTTAATTTATTTGCTTGTAACTGTGTTACGTTTAGAGATTTAAGGATTAACGCCGCGCTACGGGTGTCGACTATTTGTGTTGTAACAGTTCACTGGCGGTATTTGTGTAATCTGTCAAGTTATTCATGAAATTTAAATAACAATATTGTATATGTAATATGTTTGTAGTTGTGTACGTAAATCTGTTGTTGCTTGGAGTAGATAGATTGCTTATATGTACTATGGGATTCATATATTTATTGTTATATTTTCGTGCTTTTTGTATTGATTAGTCATTGCGTTCCTTTCTTTTTCTTAACAGACGTTGTATGAGAGGCCAAAACGCTTATTAAATATTTTTTTTTTACCACAGATAGGCAGTAAAGAATCTAGTATCAAGGCACTCCATTCTCTAATTTCGGCCTGAATCCGAGATTGCTTGTAGGCCTTAATACTTTTAACTATTCGTAAATTAAGCTTATTCGAACGTTCGAAAGGTAAGAAGAATGTTATGCGCGATGATACACAATACGACAGCTATCTTTGCGTAGTAATGAAATAGCAGCTTCACGATATATACTGCACGAAGCAGGGTTGACAAAGGGATCTAAAGAACTTAATTTTCTCTTAAGATTTCCATTCCCCGCTTTCCGCCAAAATTGAGGCATTGCGTGCTGAGTAGCGGAACTCAGCGCCGCGCTTTGCTTTGCTACCATAGCAAGGAAATGAAAATAATATGTTATATATAAATTATTATAAATTTTTAATATGTTCATTCTTGGAGTGGGAATCGAACACACGACCTGTAGCATTTACCGTCGCTCTTGTGCGTCATAACAGACTCCGAATAAAATAGTAAGTAAATACATAGTAATAAAAGGAAATAAAATAAGTCACACAGGAATCTGTCACCAGATACCTCTAGAATAGACTAGAAGCTTGTTTTTTATACAATTTTTTAATTAACATAAAGTAGTACTAAGTTTATTTTTTAGACAAAATTCTGCATGTTCCATTTTCATGCTACGAGAAAAATATTTAATAACATTTTAATTAAAGTTGGCACTTTCCTAGAAGAAAAGTTCGGAAAGAAAATTGCACTTTGTTGCATCTTCGTTCGCATAAAAACTAAAGTTACAAAAACATTTATAAAGTTTAATAAGATGTTGTAAACAAACTATTAACTGCACATCAAATCAAATTAAAATATTTTTCATTCAAATAAGCAATTATATGCAACTGGGAACGTCAATTAATTTACAGATGTCAGTGTTGTCAGTCCTATCGGAAGCTACCACGCCTGGAAGGCAGTTCTGCTAAAAATAGCCAATGTGAAACTCAGCAGTTGCTCATTTCAAATATAATTTTACGATATGTTCACGATTTTGATAAGTCTCCCGAGTGAGTATTAACGGTATTTAATTCCACACATGAACAGCAGTATAGTATTCTTGGACAGAATCATATACTTTTTTAAGAATATGTTTTTAATTTTAACTTTTAAATTCTTAGAATAAAGTACGTATCTAATGTACAGCTAGATTGGTTTTGTTTGTAACAATTATTGCCGCTTGGCAGTAAAATTGGCAATTTTGCCGTCACAGTAAACGGGATGATGCTCTCATGCTATCATGCCTCCACGCCACCTCCAATAAACCTTCTATATGTATCAAAACGTTATTAATTTAGATTTTCTCAGACTGACCATATTTCCTAAACTTAAAAGACAACGGGAAAAGGTAATGCCTACTAATATTATAAAGGTTAATGTATGTAATTATGTTTGTTACGTTTTCTCTCCAAAACTACTCAACCAAATATGATAAAACTTTGTACACATATTCTTAGAGATATTAAAAAGGATATAGGACTTTTCTATTAAAAAAAGAACAAAATATAAATATTTTGGCAGACATTATTTTTTGTCAAATTATGGTATCTAGTACGGACTGCCATTGACCACGCGAGCGAAGCCGACGGTAACAGTTAATATAATAGATAGTTATTTAATACGATCCTTGTTTTTTTTTCAATTATTACACATAAGCAACAGCAATTTGTTATTCGATACCAATTTATACATGATTCGTGTACATTCAATACCAAATTATAAATGATACGTCAATTACGTACTGAATTAACTCAATATTAAAGTAAAACCGTTTCATTGAATATATATACATATGCCCATTTCTACTCAAAGAAATCAGAAGAAATTAATATTTTAACAAATAAACCAGATTTCAAATAAAATTAAACAGAAGGTATTAATTATTACAAATAACTTAAAAACTTGTCAGATCCTAACTATACTAAAAAGAACGACATTATCTACCACAACAGCTATCATGTTAAAAGCATTAAAATTTGTTCAAGTCCCTTTTTTACGTGTGTATAACAAGTAAAAGAGAGGCTTCTCCTTTTTTGAAATTGGTTAAAAAGAAACACTGTAGTAGCTGAATAATGGAACTCAATGTCGTTATTTACTTAGCTCTCTAGTAGCAAATATAAAACAAAACATATAAAATTCTTTCGTTATTCCCTGAATGACTGGCAAATAATGCACAGACTATATTACTAGCCGAAGAAAACTGCAATATGACATGTGGGTCCCTCGGACAATGCACAGTAAACCAATATTAAGAGAGGATTTCCTGAAATTATTGCTAGAAGAAAAATAAACAGGATTTTATTTTTTACAGTCTTTATCATATAAATAATATGTTAAAGGTCATAAATTACACGCAAAAGAAGTTGCTGACGACCTAGAGCGAAGAAATTAAAATAATTCAAATATTAATTTCAAAAAATAAAATTTAACGTCTGCCGTGGCACAGAGGTACAAGCGTGCGACTGTAGACGCAACGGGTTTTGAGTTCGATTCCCACTTCAGTAGGGCAAGCACGAAAACTTGCGACAAAGTGTTTGTATCGTTATTGAAATAATTTTGTATGGAAAAACTTTAATTCCTTTTACGCACGGTAGAGACGCTTTTCAATTCCCATACAAATTCTTTCGATAAGGATACGAATACTCTGTCGTAAATTTTCGTGCTTGCAGGAAATGTAAAAGTTTATTATTTTCATTTCCTGGGTCAAAGCGCGGCGTTGAGTTCCGCCACTCAACACGCAATGCTCCAATCGGCAGAAAGTGGAAAAGGAAGTGTTTTAATACTAGCTTCTCAGATTACCTCTGCCTAGTCTGCTATATGCGGGATACAGCGTGAAGCTAAAAAAATAAATATTTATGCCCCGAGTGGAAATTGAACCCACAGCCACTCGTCTTTACAGTCAGATAAAATATTTATTTTTTACCTTTATACATATTTTTTTTACTCTTTCCATATATTATAGCTTATAATCAAATAATAATTACTAGCAAAATATTATCGAATTAAACACAAAACTTAAGCATAATTCTAACGTTAAAGTTTGTATATAAAATATTTTGATACATATAAATTAATATATGGAATATTAATATATTGTTGCGAATAGCGAAAATTTCTGAAGTTGTGTGGTTACCAACTTTTGGAACAGAAGTTCGTGTTATAAACTTTCTGTGCGGGGTTAAACTAAACGCCCAAAAATTCAGCATTAAACGAATATTTAAAAATTCGCTACAAATATATCAAAATTCTTCATGTCTGTACTTTTTAGTTACAAATATCTCATTAAGTTCTAGTGAGACAAAGCCCGGCGTTGAGTTCCACCACTCAAAACGCAACCGCTCGAATTTAGGTGGAAAACGAAGAACAGAGTGCCTTAACACTAGGTTCTCTCTGTTAAAAAAATCCAGGAGGACCGGCAGAAGTGAAAACTTGTATATTAATGTGGTGCATTTTTGATATGTTAGAATGGTTAGGAAATAATTTTGCAAAAAACATATAATGCAATATGGCATACATAAAGAGGTTAATGACTATGCACGAGGCGGAAGAGGTATGCAGGAACCGTAGAGTTTGGCGCTCCGTTCTCTTTGACTATACCGCTAGGTATAAAGCGTGAAGCTAAGTTAAGATATTAATTTATTGCGTTATCGTACACAAACATGATAAATTTGACAATGTCTTACGAATTTTTGATCAGGGTCACGTGTCCTGACGCGAGTTTACCATTTTTTATCAATCACAAGAAGTGCTCAACGCCGCTGAAGAAGTTTTCACTTCAAAAGTCTGTTATTATTATTATTACAAGCCTTTCCCAAACTATATACTAAAAAAAGTTATAAAACGTTTATCTCAATATTACCAGGATAGGCAATAAGTTAGTCATTGTTATTGTACCGGGCCGATGCGGCAGAACGGCGACATAAGACTGCCTAATGGGCCTTGAAGCAATCCGCTTTAAAAATGGCCGTATTGGTTCCGCTAGCCAATATAATTTGTACGCTACTTGAAGAAGGCTATTTAATTTACTTGACCGGACAGAAAATTAATGAAACGTATACACAAAAATACTTACTTACTGCTGGAAAGTATGCATTTCGATTTTTTCTATATAAATAGCCTGGATTTGTAGAACGAAGTGTTTTAACAGTAGTCTCTTTGGTTCCTTCCGCCTACCGTGCCATATGCGGTATACAACGTGCAACGTGAAGCTATAATAACCTCGTTTTTAGAGTATCAATGAAAGGAATACGATATTTACAAGATTCACAAGAATAACCGAAATTTTAGAAGCAAAAAGGAAACCTATTTCAAATAAAATTCACTAAAAGTAACATTATTACTAATAACTCTAAACTTGCTCATCAGATCTTAACTAAATTTAAATGGCACCACTTCGGGCGCACTAGCTATCATATAAAAAAACTATCATCGAAACTGAATCACCAATTAAAAAATAAGAAAAATATAGTTAAATTGAGATCCTTCGTCTTTTTGTGAAACCGCTTGTCAAAACATAATCGCTATCCTTACTCTACATTACATACATAAATCTATTAAAATATTCCCTAAAACTAACTAGGGGAACGGAAATATTAAGAGGACGGAGTGTCTTAACACTGGGTTCTCAGGTTCCCTCTGCCTACCCCGCCATATGCGGGATACAGCGTGAAGCTAAAAAAAAGTATATACATATTATTTCTTTTTGAATCACATCAACAATAGCAGTAAAGACTCAGTGAATGGGATATTTACAAAACACCTCGCCTCATAAATCGTAAACCGGCACACGGTAGCATATTAAAAATTTACTCTAAAAGCTCGTTTATATGACGCGGTACTGAGTTGCCGCTAGCTCTGTGGCGTAATCATTTTTATACAGTATTTCTGTAATAGTATATACCTATTAAAAATAATGGTTTTAAAGATCCATTTGAATCTATTAGCTATATTTTCAAATTAATTCTATCAAAATGTGTTTAATAGGGGTTAAATATTGTGTAAATGTACTAGTAAGTAGCAGCACTTAACACCGCCACACTTTTTTTAATCATAAATAGTTCTTCATATATTAATCCTTAAGAGATTTGTAGTGGCGCAGGGGCACATGCGTGTGACAGTAAAGGTGACAGGTTGTGGGTTCGATTTCCACTCCAGTAAACTAAAAATATTAAATTTAAGCGAGGAAGTGAAAATACTAAATTTATAATTAAATTTAGTATTTTCACTTCCTCGCTCTCGTAACAAGGCAAAGCGCGGTGTTGAGTTCCACCACTCAGCTCGAAATGCCTCAATTTTGTTAAAAGAGAACGAATGTCTTAGCACTAGATTATCTGGTTCCCTCCGCCTACCCTGCTATGTGCGGGATACAGCGTGAAGCTACGTACGTAAATTATTTATTTCAAAATATGTTTAACTTAACACCACACTTTTTTAATGAGAAAAAGGGATATAAAACGCACTCTTCACATATTAACGCAAGATTATAAATGTTAATTAAAAACAGATTAATACAGAAACACACAAAAATGTGCAATATAGAGCCCATCAAGGCGCAGTGAGACTGAGTGTGACTGTAAGCACAATTGGTTGTAGGTTCGATCCGCATTTGAGGAAATGATAATCTTTAAATTATGTCCAATTCCTCGCTTTAGTCTTGCAAATACAAAACTTGGCGTTGAGTTTCACCACCCAAAACGAAATATCTGGATATGAAGTGGAAAGTAGAGAAAGGAGTAACATTTGATTCTTTTCGAATACCCATTAATGACGAAACGCATCAAGCTGAAAAGAAAGGGTTAGATAAGGGCGTGATTTAAATAAATTAGACCGCTATTATGGTACATAGCATAGAACGATACTATATTCATACTTATACGTATAACCTTATAACATTATAACGGCAAGGAGCACCTCCAAACAAAATTTACATTTCTCCCACACTCAAGGTATTCAAAATATGCCTCATATAAACCGACTATTTCCAAGGAAAAAATATTTACGACCTCGACGCTCTCAGATTAAGTACGTATAACATCACTTTTACCTACACACTGTACTTGACGAGAAAAACATGACACATCTTCAGAATTTCAGTTGTTTGCTAAAGAAGAATCAACCTTATTACCTACAGTATAAAGGTGTGCAGGATTTTCTAAGGAATACATAAAAGGGGAGATTTTACAAAGTTCCTTTTTTAAGCAAACGATCAATAAGATGTCAAATGACATAAGCATACTCATAAAGGTTTCAGGCACTTAGGATTGTGTATCTTCACAGTTGTGGAAAGTATTGCTCAAAGAGCTCCTGTTAGTATCTCACAGTAAGTAGTAAAATTCAGGTAGCTCTTCAATGTTACTTTAAGATGAAGAGATCTCGAGTTTTTATTGAAATTCGAATTAATATATGTTAAATTGTAGATAGCTTTCAATTTATATAATAAATTTAGTTAAAGGTCAAGTTTCAAGCGTCCAACCTGTCTGTCCGTGCTGCAGGATATAGTCCAGTCATTTAAGCTTAAATTAAGTAAGTATGTAAATACTTGTATATTGACACCCTAAAAGTTGTCTCATAACCTACATATGGTACCGATTTTTGTGACCTTTGACCTTGAAATTTTATAGTTGCGTACACCCTACCATATGTAGGTAGTATTTACAGACTTACAGCTGGGTATCTCGAATTCCGATGTGAACTTACTATAATGACTGGACTAATAACCAGTGTAAAGCTAACACAAGGATATGTTAGAAAGAGTCTTATTTCATGTTTTATTGTCTTTATTAACACTATAGGAACTGTTTTCGCGTTTTTTAGTGCATTATTATAATATTTCAACAAAAAAATAATGGATAACTCAAAATCTATGCGTCAAATTTTAACCAAGTTGAATTGGGACTACAACAGAACCATTAACTAATAGCTATCATATAAAAAAATCTACAAAATTGGTTCATCTATTAAAAATTTACGCAATAGATAGTGTCTGACTATAAACGCTATCGATTGTGGGTTCGATTCCTTCTCAGTAAAATTATTATATATAATTATTTTTTTTTTAACATCACGCTGTATGCCGAACATAGCGGGGTAGGCAGAGGGAACCAGAGAACCTAGTGTTAAGACACTACGTTCTCTTTCAACATTTCCGTTCCCCACTTTCCGCCAAATTGAGACATTGCGTGTCGAGTGGCGGAACTCAACGCCGCACTTTGCCTCGTTACCAAACCCAAGATATGAAAATACTAAATTTTACATTTCCTGGAGTGGGAATCGAACCCATGACCTAACGCGTTTACAGTCGCACGCTTGTGCCTCTGCGCCACGACAGGCGTTTATATTAATATCATTTTACCGCTCTGATAAGACAAAGCGTGGCGTTGAGTTCTGCCACTTAACACGCAATATCTAGAATTCGGGTGGAAAACGATAAACGTAGTGTCTCGACACTACATTCTCTGACTACCCTTCTATACGGGATAAGCTTAAAAGCAGCTCTTCGTAACGCCTGTCGTGGCGCAGAGGCACTAGCGTGCGACTGTAAACGCGACAGGTTGTGGGTTCGATTCCCACTCCAGAAAATGTTAGTATTTTCATTTTCTGGATTAGTAACAAGGCAAAGCGCAGCGTTGAGTTCCGCCACTCAGCATGCAATGCCTCAATTCGGCGGAATGTGGGGAACGGAATAGTTGTACGAGAACGGAGTGTCTTAAAACTAGGTTCTCGGGTTCCCTCTGCCTACCCTGCTAAATGCGGGATACAGCGTGAAGTTAAAAAAAAAAAAGAAAAAGAAAAGCTCTTCGTAATAAGTATCTACTATAATATATGTTCAACTCTCAATCCGCTTTCTTATCCGTTCAAGTATAAGTCGACATCGCTACAAAGTAACAATAAAGCCTTTATTAAAATGTACTTGTTAATAACGTAGCATGAGATTCGAAACATTGCATAAGTAGTCTCATTATTATTTCTAATTAATTTTTCTTATTCTGAAGCTGAAGTCCTATATTAGTCCTAGTAAAGGAATAAATATGCATTTTTATGTCTTCCATATTAAAGTGGACACAGTAGTATAACGATATACGATTTGGTTATTTTATATTTATATATATGAAAGTCCATTATTTTAATCTTTTCTTTTAAAAAAAGTTCATCATTTGTTCGTTCGCATTAAAGTCCTTAAATAAATAGCAAAGATTCTAATAGAACTGAGTTATTTATTTCATAAAAAGTATCATACATCTTTTTAATACTTCTAAGAATATGTATGCAGAGTTACATGATAATCGGCTCAGCAATTTTGGCGTGAAATTCACATTTACGAGTATAATATTAGTAAGGATATAGGGTCTTAGAAGAAGCCTAGTGATAAAACACTTTGTTCTCTTTGGTAAAATTATAATCATAGATACAATAAGTCACAAATAATAATAGCCAGAAAGAACTAAAACACTCCGTTCTCCTTTTTACCCAAACCAATACATTGCCTGTTAAGTGATGGGACTCCGTCCTTTCTTACTGTCCATTCTTATCAGAGCAGAGAAATAAAATAATTTAAATACAAACATTACGTCGAAAGGGAATCGAATTTACAACCAACCAAATATTGTTCCACTGCACCACGACACCCGAGATGGCGATAGCAATCTTTCATCAAGCTCCTTTATATTAACTAATATTTACACAAAAAAAAAACTGTGGGCTGTTAGTAATTACGAAGGAAACCGTCTCACATAAATCTTCCAGGCTTTTAGGCACAGAATGTGTATTTTTATCTTGACATTTTCGGACAATTTTTTTTTTATGAAATTCTCAACATTCAAGGCGAAAGCTTAAAATTTTTAGTCTCTCGTCTAAGCTTTGTGAAGGATGCTTCAGAGAGGCGCTTAAAGAATAAAATGAATGAACTCAATTTCACGTAGTTGTGTAAATAAATTCATTCCCATTTATATAGAAAAGTAGATTTATTTGACTATAGGAGTACATGAGCGAAGTGTATTTTTATTATTTTTAAAGTGTTAATCATACACTTAGGATGAAAAAAAAATTATAACAAATATATGTATATACATTTAATAAATAGCATTCTCTCTAGCCAAATGATAGTTCTTAGAAAAAATCTCGGGATAGCAAAAAATTGTAAAAATATTTTAACTTTTCTCTTATGCTAACAACAGAAATAAGTTTTAACACTCATATAAGAATTTCGACGTAGCTTGATAGAACATATGGCTTAGTGGTCAGAGCGCTTGATCAGCTTCCAAGAGGCGCACGTTTGAGTCCCGTTATGTTTATGTTTTTTTTTAATTTTCTTAAAATGTGTAAAATATCATTATTTTCGCTGAAATATGAAAATATTATATCTAATGTATGTAATTAAATAGAATTTCGAATATACCTTAGTATCGCTAAAAGCAAGCTATATATGCTTAATAAGTGTCCAAGTCATAATAATTTGACATACATACATAGCTTCACGCTGTATCCCGCATATAGCAGAGTAGCCAGAACCTAGTGTTAAGACACTCCGTTCCCCACTTTTCGCCGAATTGAGGCATTGCATTCTGAGTGGCGGAACTCAACGCCGCGCTTTGCCTTGTTACCAAACCCAGGAAATGAAAATACTAAACTTCACATTTCCTGGAGTGGGAATCGAACTCACAACCTTACGCGTTTACAGTAGCACGCTTGTGCCTCTGCGTCACGACAGGCGTAATAATTTTAAAAGAAACTTATATATATTTATAAACACAGAAGTATATAAAAATAAAACTATTTATTATAAATAACTGTATGGGAGCAAACTTCCATCACGGAATGTCGTTGTCAGAAACAGATTACTCGTTTCCGTCACATATGAAGGGAGAATAACTTGCAATAAAATAGGGTAGCCAAATATCTATTTTTCTAAGAAATAAGATATCGTAACGTGGCCCAGAGGTAGTGTGTGACTGTAAACGCGACAGGTTATGGGTTCGATTCCCACTCCAGGAAATGAAAGTTCCAAATAATAATTAGTATTTTCATTTCCTGAGTTTGGTAACAAGACAAAGCGTGGCGTGGAGTTCCGCCACTCAGCATGCAACGCCTCAAATCCAGCAGAAAGTGGGGAACTGAATTGTTGACAGAGAATGGAGTATCTTAACACTAGGTTCTCGGATTCCCTCTGCCTACCCTGCTATATGCGGGATACAGCGTGAAGCAAAAGAAAGAAAAGAAAGAGACATAGTCGCGTATTTGGAATGTCAATGACTTTAGGTTCAAATTCCCCTTAAACTTAATATATATGCAGCTTATAAAGTTAATTAAGACTTTAACAATAGAAAACCAATTTAAATAAATTGCACTAAAAATAAAGGGGCCTACATAGAAGCTATCATATAAAAAATATCTTCAAAATTGATTTACTCTTACGACATTTTGAAGTCTGTTAAAAAGTAACTTCTATATTAGTTATCTCGTAGCAGGATAGTCAGAGAGAACCAAGTTTCAAAGTAAATACTTACTTAATACGTACTTTGAACTTACCAATGAATTGACCAGGAATAGGGTAAAGTTGAGAAGCAAGGGGTATAACAGAGAAATTCCTCTATGAATATCTAATAATTTTACTAGGAGATACTTTAAAGGCGACATAAGTGGTATCTTCTTACATTTGGTTAAGAAGAGAGAGGAGCTCGAAGACTGTTTCAAAAACCTTTCCCTACAACGTATTGGGCCCTGCACCCGCATTATATTTCTATGGAATGCTATGACGATACTACTCCAGATGTAAGGTGTCTGATTTTGCCTCGATGGCCTATTTATTTTATACAAAAAATCTATATTCCTAAGTATAACATAGTATCCTGCTTCGTCTATGTGGACTATAAAACCTGTAATCCAATTTTCTTCCCGTTCTCTTCCTTCTCCCATAGGAATCTATATGCTTAATTTTAGCTTTCTAGTTGCAGTAGTTTTGACTTTGGATTATCTGTAAGTCAGTTAGTAATGCAAGATTTTTATATTTGTAAATTTCGAATCATCAACATATAAATGTCAGTATTGTCAGTTCTACAAGACATTACTATCAACTCAGAGGGCAGTTCTTGTAAGAAAACCCGAATTTCACAAATACTGATATACCAATCCACCAATATACTCGTACTCGCAGATATAAAGACTTTGATTTGTCGTTTAAAATGATTGTCCTCAAGATGGACCGTAGTGGAAAACTTTTTAAAGTTGGCTGATCTATTTTGTTCGTTCCAACTTAACGTGACAGATAGTAAAAGGCAAGTTTGGCCGTAAATTCGGCTTACTCCTCTAAAAGTGTCACGCGTAAGTTTTCAAAAGAAAAAGTTTTAGTATGATACGAAAAAGCGACAGTTGGTAGATCCGTAATACAGCATTGGCTCCGATCCGCGGATAAACTCGTCTTACGTAAAAAATCTGTTTCACTGAATAAAATAGTAAATAACTGTGCGAGTTGTACGTTTGCGAATATATGAGATAGATATATAGATATAAGATATTTCGTCTATCGTGGCGAAGAGGCACAAGCGTGCGACTATAAACACGACAGATTGTGGGTTCGATTCCCACTCCAGGAAATGGAATTTTTCATTAACAAGGCAAAGCGCGGCGTTGAGTTCCGCCACTCAGCACGTAATACCTCAATTCGGTGGAAAGTGGGGAACGGAGTGTCTTAAGACTAGGTTCCCTCTGCCTACCCTGCTATATGCGGGATACTAAAAAAAACTCTTTTAATGATATATTCTATGTATATGTATGTGTAAGCATATTACTGTTAAATTTCATATATCCATATCCGTACAGTAGTTTTTACGTGAAAGTAACGTCAGCCGTAGCACTTTCTGGGAGTTTTCAGGTAAATTTAAAGGGCTTGTATTTGAAATACACAATTAAAAAATATATATTTTTCATATTACGACAAAATACATTAACTTGTGTGTAATTAGTCTAGTCTTACATCAATTTGTAAAAAAAACGCAAATAAAAAAATATAATCGAATCAAATCTCCTCTTTTTGAAGTCGGTTAATAAGCGAGCAAAAGTATCACAAAAACTTCATACATTTGACAATAATGAAATATATGCTTTATTTGGTAATAAAAACATGAATACATAAAGAAATTTGTTTAAGATAATATGAAAAACTTAAGAATGTTTTTATTAGGGGTTCGCTTTAGTTTTATAAGGAATGCCTTCTCTTATAACAACTTTTTGCTACCCTTACAATAATACCTGTATTTTTTTAGCCATATATTTTATGTTACCTACGATACATTGACGATAGAAAGTCGCTTGTTTTTAGTTATTTTCATAGAATAAAATGTTATGAAGCATATATAAATAACATATTAATGCAGAAAATATTGCAAATTTTTTACCGACAAAAAAGGATGAAATTTACCATTCGACTGATTTTTTTTTGTGTATGTTACCGTACAACTTTTTACTGAGTGAACCAATTGGATGATTCTTTTTTTTATATGACAGCTAGTGCTTCAAATCTCAAATAAATTTTGCTTGTTAGTTTTTGAGTTATATATATATATATATAACCTAGTTTTAAGACACTTTCCGCCAAATTAAGGCAATGCGTGTTGAGTGGCGGAACTCAACGCCGCGCTTTGTTACCAAACCCAGGCAATAAAAATACTTAACATTTCCTGGAGCGGAATCGAACCCACAACCTGTCGCGTGTACAGTCGCACGCTTGTGCCTCTGCGCCATGACAGGCGACAGCTTACATAATATAATTGTATTTAATAATATTATTTCGTATTATATAATAATAAATTCATGTAATTTATCCCCCGCCTCTGGCTTGCCTTCATTGGCCGGCAGAGTGGAGCGCAAGAGCTATATGCTCGGAAGGGTGGAAGTGCTCAATCTGCGTAATAACGGGGAAACCCGCTCACGAGCACTCTCGCGATGGTGAAACCGGTGCACACCTCTCGACACCCTTAGCCGACCACACCGATGTTGCGCCCGAGGCACTACGCCGCTTTGTGGGGGCCCATCTAGTGGGAGGCGAGTCACCGTCCGCTAACCTTTCAATTTGAGACTGTTGAAAAGGCGGACGTCCGGTAGTCTCAATCAATAACCCAGTACTTAGTCCATCCAAACTCCATTCCATAGCCCTATTTTAGTTTTCCATATGTTCCATAGCTCCTACGCATTGACCGGTGACCATCTCTGAGCAATTGCCTATGGTTACTCAGAGATGGATCCCGGTCAATGCGTCAGATTAAAAAATGTTGTTGTCTCAAAGAGGCCTCTACGTGTTGGACCTGTGTCCCCACGCAAGCCTTCCAAAGGGCCGGGTTCCTTTGAACCCGAGAACTTATAACGAGATACATAGCAATAAATTCAATATATACCGGTAATATATACCTAGCGAGTATATTTATGCATAAAATAGTATACTCGTAAGTATATGAGAAGTTTACTTATATGACATCGTGGCACAGTCACACAGCGTCTGGCTGTAAACGTGACTAGTTATGAGTTCGATTTCCACTCGGCCGATATATTATAATTATTTATCCGCTCTGGTAAGACAAAGTGCCGCGTTGAGTTCCGCAAATAACACGTGAATTAGGGTAGAAAACGGTGAAAGGAGTGTCTTGACACTGTTTTCTCTGCCGACCTTGCTATGCGGGATAAAGCATGAAGCCGCTTTACATGTAATTCCAAACGAAACCATAATTCACCCTTTACACTATCAACACACATATTCGTTTACCCCAACTCAATCGTAAAGCAACAAAGACCGTACAAAATCAGAATCCGATTCTAAATTCCTTTCTCAGTACATAAATCATTATAACGTACAAACGATTTCGATGGAAGCCAAGAATTTATGACTATAAATTTATTAGAACGCGTCCGGCCGAAGCACGAGAGCAAGGCCGGGATTCGCATAACTTACCCTGTAATGGCCTGAAATTGGGCAAATATTTCGTTTGTTTTTATTATAGTGGACGTGGAAACCCTTTTGCTATGTATTTACGCGTTAATTTCTCTGGGTTTAAAATCAATCCTCATTAATTTTTCATGCAAAGCAGGGTAGTAAGAAAAAGCTAAGTTTTAAGACACTCCATGCATTTAAGACGTTGTGAGTCAAGTGGCCAAACTCACCACCGCGCTTTTTGTATTTTCTGTCTTATCATATGGAAAAATGAAATCAAAGCAGTACCTGGGACTTGCTACCCAAGTCTAGGCTTAAGGGGCCCTTTAATATGCACATTAAACTCTCGCCTCCATTGTCCAAGCTTGTATTGCTGCTTGTTTCAAATTAAGTTATGCTCTTTACATAACATAATTTGAAATAGTTCGTGATAGGCTGACATCTTTAGCGTGGCGTTGAGTTTCGATTCAGAAAAATGCGGAACGGAAATCTTAATAGAATTGAGTGTCTTAACACTAGGCTCTCAGGTTCCCTATGCCTACTAGGCTATGCGCGGGATACAGCGTGAAGCTATAAAAGAATAGATCCTTAAAGAACCTCAATGTCTACAATTACATTACATACATATATGTGTGTTAAAAATCATATAAATTTACAGTTGTAATGTATTTCGAAAATATATTATTATTTAGGAAACTTTTTCTTTAATTTATTTACACGTATATACATAGCTTCACGCTGTATCCCGCATATAGCAGGGTAGGCAGAGGGAACCTAGTATTAAGACACTCCGTTCCCCACTTTCCGCCGAATTAAGACATTGCGTGCTAAGTGGCGGAACTTAGCGCCGCGCTTTGTCTTGTTACCAAACCCAGGAAATTAAAAATTCCATTTCCTGGAGTGGGAATCGAACCCACAACCTGCCGCGTTTATAGTCGCTCGCTTGAGCATCTGCGCCACGACAGGCATACACATATATTAAATAATAAATACATTTACAATAGTAGCATATCTCTAAAATGTAAAATTATTTCGGAAACTTTTCATTGATTTATTCATTATTTACCCTTTTTTAAGGGACGTATTAGTTTTGTATTTGTAAATTTAAAACTCACTAGAAAGAATATATACATATTCAAATCAATATAAAAAAATGCTTATTGCTATGGTTCATTAGCCAGACGATATATTGTTGTGTTTTGAACTAAGGGTGATAAATGGTTGTTATATTATATGTTGTGGTCTGTCGTGATCACAGAGGCATAGGCGTACAACTGTAAATGCGACAGATTGTGGGTTCGATTCGATTGAGTTCCGCCACTCAGCACGTAATGTCTTAATTCGACGGAAAATGAAAAGAAAATATATTTATATTACTCTCTATATCCCTTTATATATGAAAAAACGCATAAAACAAAAAATAAAAATATTTGAATATTATAAACAAAGTAAGTAAGAGTAAGGTGTTCTCTTTTTAAAATATATATATATATATATATATATATATATACCTAAATATTTAAGATTTCTATATACTAGACGACTTATCAACGTATTCACGCCTAGTACGGATATATTTTTTTGTATTGACAAAAGCTACACAAGTGTAAATTGTAGTAATATTATGTTTTCGTTACATGAATATTCAATCATGGCAAAATTTTATTCCTTTTGCAGATGGGTATTGTTTTTATGTTATTACTGTATATTTACAATCCATAAAACTTACAAAAATTATAGATATTATTAAAATATGATTTTTTTCAGGTCATCCTGGCGCAGTATGATAACATCTGACTGCAACCACGAATGTTTGAGGATTTGATGGTGGTATTGAATTCCACACTTAATATGCAAAGTTCGAGAAGAAAGTGGAGAACGAAGAGTATTGACACTAGAGTCTCTGTTGCTATGCGAGAACCACTGTGGAGTACTAAATATATTTTAGACCAGGGGTGAGCAAGCGTTTATTTATATTAGAAATACAAATATTTTCTCACTTATATTTTCTCATTTTTTATACTTTATAATCTACTTTTTACTATGTGAATAGAATTTTTAATATTATTAAACAGCGTGATTTTGTTCCGCCAAATTCAAAATTAAGATAAGCCTATTGCAAAAAAGGTTGCTCACCCCTGTTTTATAAGAACTAAACATGAGAAGGTCATGTTTCTATTCAGTGTGAAGGAACTTTTGACATACATACAAAGGCTTAGTCAAAGCCTTATATAGTCTACCTGAAAATACATACAAAGTAAGATTTTTCAAGATAAATCCTATATACCTAAACCCGAAGGATTTACGTGAAACCAAATTAACTAGAAATCAGTTATTTTCCATTTGTATCGCGAAATAGAATTTCGTTGTGGTTTTTGTATTTCACCTTTATTTTTGGCTTCACGCTTTTATATATAGTAGTTTTTTTTTGTACCTTCACGCTGTATCCCGCACATAGGAAGTTAGGTAGACGGAACCTGAAAACGTAGTATTAAGACACTCCGTTCTGTTAAAATTTCGGTTTTATTAAGATTTCTGTTTTATTAATTATACATAAACTATAAGTGTGCCAATAATAACGTAATTTTCGTAAAAAGGGATCTAAAGTTTTTGCTTCACGTATTTATATATAGATTATTTCCCCGAGTGGGAATTGAAGCCACAACCATTTGCATTTCCTATCACACGTTGTCCATTACCCCATAATAAAATTATAATAATAATTCTTAAAAAAAGGAAGAAACTACTGAAAGCTAGAATAATAGTAAAGATTGCCATCTCACCTCCACAATCTGTTAAAGTAACATTGTATTGAAATGTGAAATAGATAAATGATTCACTTCAGCTGATAAATAGGTACTGAATTCAGGTACTTTGGGTTTCCCTTTCTGTTGGGCTTACAACTAGTTTTAATGTATGTAAAAATTGAAAATCATTTTACTTAAAGACTACTAACATATTATGAGGTAGGTTTTCTTTGTTAAAATGATTATTGTAATATTATGTGTATTTTTTAGTGAATAATATTTTTTTCTAACTGTTTAGGCTTTATGTAATATTATGAAGACTTATTTCAGATCCATGTTAAGTAACAGAAAAAACAGTCAAAAAGAAACTTAAGCTAAACTAAACGGTAAAAACTAAACAGTCTTCTCGCCAATATTTGAGACATAGCTTGCAGTGGTGAGGGGTGAAAATTTTAGGTAAGCCGGTAAATTTAGAGAAGCCGGTATATATTTGTACGGGAGTGGGAAAATGAAAATAATAAAAGAAATAATTCCCTCGGCTAACTCAGGAACCCACGACGCGTTTAGTCGGACGTTGCCTTACTTGTTTTTTCAGCTTAACGCTGTACCCTGCATATAGCAGTCCTAAGACACTACTTTCTCTTTTACAATCCCGATTTTTCACCAAATTGAGGGAAATCGGTACATATATCTTAGGAAAGCCGGTAATTTTTAGAGAAGCCGGTAATTTTTATCAAGTAATTCCACTATCGATTTTGGTTTTTTAAAAGTGGTTGTAGATTAATAATTTACAAAAGTTATATGGACGCCTCGCCACTGATACCTTGTCAATATTCCTAGACATATAATCTAACTGGAATATAAAATAAAATTTAAAAAAAAATAAAAATTAACAAAAAGTTACTTTTAACGTCTAAGTTTTTGGCAATAATAGGTTCATGCTATAAAAATATTATCGGATATTGTTATCGAATCCGGACACGTGTGCAAATTTTGAAGCATATATGGATCGAAATAGCGTTATAAGATTTTCTTACAATAAAATTATATTAAAAATAAATTCAAAAGATCCTAAGCGTACGTAAAATGTTAATCAAACATTTTTTAGAAAACGTATAAAAAATTGAAAGCATCGGGACTCGAACCCGCGCATCTTGGGAACCACCCAAATTCTCTAACCACTAAGCCAAGCATTAAGAACGAACGAAAAGTCGCAGGTTCATATCCTGCTGCGTTAAGAATTTTTATACGTTATTTTTTAATATTGAAACCATGAAAGCTATTAAATTCCAACTGTGCTCATAAAAACGAAATATTTTTTGCACAACAAACAAAAGCCTGTCTACTTTTTGCTGTAACAGGTAACACTGACACGTTATGTATTCACTACGTGCAACTTCTTAGCGGGCTGGGAAATTCCCATGAATAATGATAATGTTTTTGTTGCTAAGCCTTAGTACGGTAGTCGCAAACACGTCGCACGATAATGTTTGTATGAGGAAAATGATAGTTTTCTTGTAATATATCATGAGTGTCTGGTCACTTAAGAATATATGGTTATTTGGCTATGATGGGAGGTTGTGGGTTTGATTCTCACTCGGGCAAATGATTATTTTCATACATACATACATAACTTCACGCTGTATCCCGCAATTAGCAGGGTAGACAGAAGGAACCTAGTGTTAAGACACTCCGTTCCCCATTTTCCGCCGAATTAAGGTATTGAGCGCTGAGTGGCGGAACTCAACGCCGCAATTTGCTTTGTTACAAAAATTCCATTTCCTGGGGTGGGAATCGAACCCACAATCTGTCGCATTTACATTCGCATGCTTGTGCCTCTGCGCCACAACAGGCGATATATAGTGACTATTTTCTCTTAATGTATATTTTCGCCTCAATTCGGCGGAAAGTGGGGAAAGATAATCTTAAAAGAGAGCGGAATGTATTAACACTAGGTTCTTTGATTCCCTCTGTCTATCCTGCTATGGGCGGGATACAGCGTGAAGCTAAAAAAAGTATCATTAGTCAATATTCTAAATGTCAAATTCAGGTTAAAATTAGAGAACGAATTGTCTTACCACTTTCCACTCTACCCCTTTTATACAGGAAAAAGAGAAAAACAAAAAAATATATAATATACATCATTTAAAGATAAACTTATCCACTACGATTGTCTAATTTCCAACGTATTAAAAACCTGTTATTCAAAATCAAAATCAAAATATTCTTTATTCAAATAGGCTGTTATAAGTATTTTTGAATCGTCAATTCACAAAAGATGTCAGTAGTGTCAGTCCTAACGGAAGCTTACCACCGGCTCGGAAGGCAGTTCTGCTGAGAAGAGCCAGCAAGAAACTCAACAGTTGATCTTTCCAGTACCATTAACCCATTGATAATCGATTCAAAAGTGTCAACTTTAAAATCTATTTACCATATCCGAAATGGGAATACACGCAACATTTCAACAGATAGCCATAAACTTAAGTCATAAACATGTCGACACTGTACACTATATATACATACGTAACTATTAAACTTGAAATTGAATGTATGGTGTTATAGAACAAGATAAATCAATAGTTGGTAATTATAATTTCGTAAAACGTTTTTTTTTTAAAGAAGTCAGTCGTGGTCAGAGACAGAAGCGGGCGACTGTAAATACGACAGGTTGTGGGTTCGATTCCTACTCCTAAAAATGAAAATATTAAACATTTGTAATGATTAATATTTAGTATTTTAACTTCCTCGCTCTGGTAAGGCAAAGCTTGAAGTTGAGTTACACCACTCAGCACGAAATGCCTCTATTCGGCGGAAAAGATTTCCGTTCCCAGGAAATCTTAAGAGAACAGAGTGTCTTGGCATTAGGTACTCAGGTTCCCTCTGCCCACTCCTGCTAAGTGTGGGATACAGCGTGAAGCGTGAAGCAAAACTTTTTTTAAAGAAATTCCTTCTGTTGTCCTTTTTTTAAAAAGGAAAGCTGAGAGTGTGCTTGGTTGCACAATCAAAAATTACCACATCACATAATTGAGATTTATTCATCTTTACGCGTTATCCCCCATAGCAGGTAGTCACAAACCTTATATTTAAACACTTTGCTTCCACCTCCTAATCGTATTCGAGACATCGTGTATTGAATGCTGAAACCCAACACTGGGCTCTGTCTTACCAAAAAAGAGAAATAAAAATAATTTAAAAATGATAATTTTCTCGACTGGGAATCGAACCCACAATCAATCGCAGTTACAGTCAGAACCTATCCCACTTCACCACAGTGACCACCAATTCTGCAATTCCAACATTTTTTATGTTTTTCTCCTAAAAAACGAAAATACTCATCATATTATTTAACTAAAAGCTATAAAAAAGACAAGAAACAAAATATAATAACAATATTTCAACAAATAAGCGACAATTTGTAAAGACTTAACTAGAGCTTCCTCTAAGGATAGATGTAAGCAATTTAGAATACTCCGCCGCCCATTACTTACAATACTGAAACAAAAGATGTTTAACGTTCAACAATCAGCGCTGCTTCTCGGAAGCGTTAAATACTTTTAGTGTTGAAGTACGTGTCCATGGTGATTCGATAAAACCTAAACAATATTATAGTAGTCTTTTTAATTTTTTAATGCAATATTTACACAATCAATAATACAAATGATAATAATGACACTGGAGGAAGATTAAGTAAAAAGAATGACATGTATGAAGAAGTTAATAACTGCGAACGAGACGAAAGAGATAAACAGGGACCGCAGCGTTTGGCTGTTGTTGGCCGTTCTCTCTGACTACCCCGCTAGGGATAAAGCGTGAAGCTAAGATAAGTTATATTAAGATATTTACACGCTAAGACATGAAGTCTGACTGTTATGACGATGATTGTAAGTTCTATACTCACTGGAGAAAAAAGTGAATGATCATATTTAAATAATTGCTATTTTTTTTAAGCGTGAAGCGTCACGCTTTGCCTTGTTACCAAAGTCAGGAAATGAAAATACTAAACTTTTCCTGGAGTTGGAATCGAACCCACAACCTGTCGCGTTTACAGTCGCACGCTTGTGCCTCTGCGCCACGCCAGGCGTCAATTTCTATTTCTTCTCATCGATCATCTCTATAAAAAGATGCTAATCTATATATAGATACGTGAAGTAAAAATTTTGTACCCCTTTTTACGAAAATTACGCGGACGGAGGAGCATGAAACTTGAAACATAGAAAAGGAGTGCAAAATGATAATATATTTTTTTAAATAATGCATAAAAATTATATTAAATTAATAAAATAAATGTTATATACACTACCATAGTTTGACGTCCATGTTTAGTTAAAAAATATATACATACATTGCTAAAGACAACGCGTTGTTAACGCGTTAACGGGTATAGTATCAACAAGCCATGTTTACAGTCAAGCACAGTCCCACCGTGTCTCTATTTTTATACTGTTTAAAACAGTAGTGTTGCGTTCCTATCGTCTCTAGAGAGTCTACGGACCATCGATACTTTTATTTTCCTATTGACTATTATTTAATTAAGGAGATTGCTTCATTAATCTCTGTTTTACTTTCACAGAAAATTATTGCTAAGGTTTTAAAATATATTAAAGTAATATCGAATTAAATAACTTTTAAGTACATAGATTTTGATTATAAGAGTTGAAGTCGTGGGTTCGATTCCCGCTCAGAAGAAGGAATATTTAAACTATTTTCATTCCTCTACTTGCTACCAGGGCTAGGAAATGAAAATACTAAATTATAAATATTTAATATTTTCATTACCTGGAGTGAGAATCTAACCCACAACCTGTCGCGTTTACAGTCGCACGCTTGGGCCTCTGCGCCACGTCTGGTCTCAGAATTATGTTGTACATATGTATTTTGGTCATAATATAAGGACAAGTATCAATAATGAAATAAATACAATTTAAATAGCTACTGAAAAACATAATTCACATACAATTTAAATTTTCATTTTAAAATTGAAAATAAGAAGACACGAAGATAAATATTTTAGTTGAAAAAGCTTTAAGTACGTCGTTGAAAATTTTATTTCAGCATTAAAAATTTTTGTATAAAGAAATTTTAAAAAGTAAATTGCGTATCTCTTTCGATGCATGTAATTCAGACGAGTATTGTACACTAGAGAGTGTGTCCTGTTGCATATCCATTAACCAATGTTCTTTTTGCTTACTTTGCTACGTTATACGCTTTTATTTATACAAGGCCATCATGGCGCAGAGAAAGCGTCTGTCTGTCTGTCAGTGGTTGGTTCACTTCTCGCTCAAGAGAATGATTATGTTATGGAAAATGATGTCATTTTTTGAGGTTTTAAAGTGTTAATCACACACTTAGGAAACTAAAAATATATTTAGAGAACGTATAAAAAATGAATGCAGTGGGACTCGAACCCGCGCCTCTTGAAAACCGTCCAAGCGCTCTGGTCGCTAAGGCATGCTTTCTATATCCGGCTGCGTTGATATTCTTATACGCTTGTTACAACTTATTTTTGTCATTTCCTTGCACTGGGACGATAAAGCGCGGCGTTGAGTTTCGATAATACACGCAACGTTTTGAAGTTGGGTGGAAAGCGTTGAACGGAGTATCATGACGCTAAATTACCTCTAGAATAATCAGAAAGAATTTAGTATGGATGCTGTAAAAGTGCTTTTTTATTTCACTTGCAGTGTTAGTTAATATGGGGTCAAATCTTACAAGCGAATAACTAACTTCCCAGTGTCCAATTAAGCTAAAATTTTGAAACATATGACAATATAGTTCAACACATTGATATAGTCGCTATTGTTGTTAATTCAAAATGGCCACTGAAACAAAATGGTGCATTTCAAAACGCTTTTATAATTAACAATTAGTTTTTATCATACAAAAACGCATGTGTATAATTCTTTAAAAAAATTTGTCTGCTATTACTTCCCGGATTCGCCACGCTTTGTCTTATTAGAACAGGAAAACGAAAATAATTTAAATATAACTTTTCCTCCGAGGATTTGAACCTAAGCCCAATCTCGTTTATAGCTAATTCCACTAAGCCATAGTGATCTAATAAGTAAAAATAAATCTCACATATTCTTTAATCAAAATACCTTAACACGAAAATATGCGACGATAACCTACTACCTAGCATTGTATTTTCGCACACCAAGGACCCTTAGATTTATAAAACAGGGTATAAATCACCAAATAGTAAGTACCGGTTGATTTATCAGCTTCTACAGAAGGGATGAGGGCCTATTGCAACGCCATCTCGGGGTATAAATCATGGACCATGATAATCTTAGGCCGCGTTTCGTTCGTAGGAAAGAGGCAAATTTTCTTTTACTTGATATAAAACGAAATAGCTTTCAGATTATCGTGATTGTTTACTGTGTCGCTTTTTTTTTGGATGGAAGCAACGACTGGGTGATAGGAAAGGGGAAGAATAGTTGATCAAGATTCATTTTTATATATATATATATATATATATATATATATATATATATATATATATATAAAAAAAAAAAATATATATATATATATATATATATATATATATATATATATATATATAGATTTTGGAAGTGTTTTTTTTCGGATTGTTGTTATTTGATACTTATTGTAACGAAAATGCGTCACTATAAATGATGATGATGATGCGAATGAGTGGGGAACGGTTTTGTTGAAAGAGAATGGAGTGTCTTAACACTAGATTCTCTGGTTCCCTCTGCCTACCCTGCTATATGCGGGATACAGCGTAAAGTTAAAAAAAAAGATGATAAATGATTAAGTTGGCAAGAGAATTACATAGAATATACATTAGTAAATATTCCTTTGTTCAAATTAAAAACATGGAAACTGAATAATATGTAATATATCTTAAATATGCGATATACTAGCTGATTCTTGTAACTATGTTGTATTTATAAATGTTATATTCATTATTTTTAGCTAATTTTTTATACTTTGACTTTGACTTAACAGAGCGGAAGAATGAAGATAATTTAACTATAATCAGTCCCCGGAATGGTAATCGAACCTACAGCTACTCGCGTTTACAATCAGATGCTATCCCATTGCCATAATGGCCATAATGGCCTTTGTTGCTTTGTTGGCTCTGTTCATATAGTTTTTTTTCTAATAAAAACATGTTATTTGCATTCCTCACCTATATATACTAGCTATATGTCATAAAAGCCCATACCGTATGAAAAAGAATCGAACCCACGATCCCCGCCTATACTTTCATAATTCCCCACTGCACTCAACGGCATCATTAATATTATGTATCTGAACACATCTAACATGCGAAGGAAAGTTATCCTCGTTTCTATTAGGTACTTCACTTAGCTCGACATCGTTTGTGTTTTTACTTTATTACTTAATCTTGTTTACGTCGTGTTTATGGCCATACAAAAACCTCTTTGAGTATTATCGAATTACAATGTTTTTGTCTTTTTTTCAGATTTGTTGTGGTGATAAATGCAGAATGCAAATACGAAGCCAGACTACGAAACTGAAGTAAATATATCACATCCATACATAGCTTCATGTTGTATTCCGCATATACCAGAATTATAGATAATAGGATGATGTTAAGACATTGCGTGCCCCACTTTCCGCTGAATTGAGGTATTGCGTGCTGAGTGGCGGAACTCGACGCCGCGCTTTGCCTTGTTATCAAACCCAGGAAGTAAATAATTCCATTTCCTGGAGTGGGATTCGAACCCACAACCTGTCGCGCTTACAGTCGCACGTAGGCACGTTTACAGGCGACAGTTAATAAATATATTAGTTTTTATTAAACTACTTTCGATTATGGAGGATTCAATTCGATTTGTTAATGTTTGTTACTGCGCAACTTTTTAGCGAGTGTACAAATTTGGAAAATACTTTTTTTTTAATTACTAGTGTTTCTAATGTGGTCTCATTTAAAATTAGTTAAGATCTGCCGAATTGTTTTTGAGTTATTCGTAATAACTTTATTTTTTAATACATTTTATTTGAAAAAGTTTTTTTGTTAAAAAAACTTAATTATTATCATGTTAATATTTATATTTGAAAAAAAAAATAGAAAATAATGTATAGACCAATGAAACTAAGTAAATAAAATATATGAATTATACCTTCGAATTCATATTGCCAACCATCGCGTACATTCAAGTCACTGAATCAAGAACCACATCAAATCAATCAATCAATCCAATCCACAGCTTTAAGATAAAATATTAATTTTTTATCTTTTTAACTATACGCTTTGTCCCTAATATAGTTAGATAGAACGATGTTACGGTATATTACGTTACCACGAATATCTTTAAAATATAATTCATAATTAAGATTAAAAGAAGAAACCCCAAAAATGCAATAAAAGTAAAATTATTACGAATAACTCAAAAACGTCTCGTCAGATCTAAACTCAATTGAACATAAATTAACATAAAATTAACATCTGAAGCACTAGGTATCATATATAAAAGAAAAATCAGAATTAATTTATAGTAAAAAGTTAAGCTGTAACACACAAAAAAAATATAGTCAAATTGAGAATCTCTTTTGGTACCGACCTTGTAATACGGCAGTGAAACGTGGGTTTGTCAAAAGAAGAACGAAAGAAAGATGACGGCTGTAGAGATGCGATCTCTCCGGAGAATATGCGTCAGTCAGTCAGTTTGGATGACCGAACCCGCAACGAAAAGATACTTAGAAAGACAGGTATAAGCGAGAATATTATAGTAAGAATGAAGAAGAATGTGCTCAGGTGGTTTGGGCACGTCGAGAGGATGAGTGATGAAAGAATGGTGAGAAATATATATGTTGCTTCATATATCTTTCTCACCATTCTTTCATCACTCAGGCGAGCGGCAAGAGAGGTAGGGGGAGACCTTGGTTGACCTTCGAAAACACAGTATCAATGATACTGGAGGAAGGTCATGTAAAGGATGCCTAAGGACCCCCGGAGGGCATGCATGAAGAGGTGTGTACTGTGGACGAGGTGAAAGAGGTATGCAGGGACCGTAACGTTTGGCGCTCCGTTCTCTCTGACTACCTCGCTAGGGATAAAACGTGAAGTTAGGTAGGTAGGTAGGTAGGAGAATCTCTTTTAATTGAAATCGGTTAAAATTAATTAATCCTAAGAAAATACTTATATATTAGACATTTTTCTCGCAATTATGTAAACTCACTTATTATTTAACATTTTCGTTGTACTCGAATACCAATTCCGTTCAATTGTTGTTTTCATTTCATCCCGTTTCTTACTTTTGCTTCATAATTTCTGAGATAAAAGCCCTTTGGGCTCCTACGGGACTGTTTTCTGTTAGGATTTTTTTTTACCTTTGTATAACGTATGAAATGAGTTATTTCGTTTTTTGATAATGTTCTTATTATGTGTTAAATATGAGGACATTATGGTACAGTGAGGTAGTTTGAATGTAAACGCGATTGGTTGTGGCTTCGATTTCCATTTAGGGAAATAATTCTATGTAACGCCTGTCGTGGCGCAGAGGCACCAGCGTGCGCCTGTAAACGCGACAGGTTGTGGGTTCGATTCCCACTCCAGGAAATAGAATTTTTAATTTCCTAGGTTGGGTAACAAAGCAAAGCGCGGCGTTGAGTTCTGCCACTCAGCATGCAATGCCTCAATTCGGCGAAAAGTGGGGAACGGAGTGTCTTAACACAAATAAATAAAAAATTTAAAATCTATTTAATTAATTTTTATTTCTCCGCGTAATGTTGAATTCCACTAAACTCACAATGTCTCTAATTCGGGTGGAGAGTGAGAACAGAGTGTTATGGCTCTAGTTTCTTTCTGACTATAAGCCGCGAGGATGAAAAAAATGTGTATAGTAATAATATATCATTTATATATTGAAAAAATGGAGTTACTGAAGAAACTGGAGTGGGAATTAAACCCACAACCTGTCGCGTTTACAGTCACACACTTGTGCCTCTGCGCCACGACAGTCGTGTATTAAATATAGTTTTAATAACACTTAAATACATATAGTACAAAACATATTGTAAATAACTACAAAAGTACTTCAAATAAACACTTCTAAATAGCGAAAATTATCCTACAATTTACGTAGCACGAATAATTTAATTAAAATATTAAGTTAAATTCCCTAGTCGAGTATTATGTACGTCCTCCGCTCTTACTGGCCGTAGCTTTCATTTTATCTTTGATATAAATGCGCGAATGCTTAAACATTGTATGTTGTGGTCATTTCGTAGAGTTGTATGTTTCATGAAATGGTCGTATTTCATGAAATAGTAGCATTTCATGAAATTATCAATTGTCGATTGGTCAAATCTGATAATAAGTCAATGAAGAACAAATTGTTTCACCATATGGCCAACTAAACGGTAGACTTTTTCATGAAATGGTCGATCTTCTACTACCCAAAGATTATTCAGAAAAATATTATTGCTCCATAAACTAATTATAGTTTCTACATGCCGCAGCTCGAAACTGTCAGTATTTTTTCAGAATGAATCTATGTAATATTTTTTATGTTTTCCATATATTTTTTTATGGATGATTAACACTTAAATCACACCCTTAGGATAGAAAGAAGATATTACGTCCTGACACAAAGTGATTTACTAATGATATACTTTTTCTTTTGTTAACGCATTATTTAAAAAAAAAACAATATACTTTTTACATTAACTTTTTTAAAATTTTATTCAGCTTAACGCTTTTCCTCTCATAGTAGAATAGGGAAGGCATTGTTAAGGATGTTATGTGTAGGGGGAGTTTTACACCGCGGTTTATCGTACTAGGACAAAGAAATCAAAATTATTTAAATACAATCATTTCTTTGAGTAGAACTCGAATTCATGACCAATCACGCTTACAGACGCTATCTTACTGTACCATGATGGCCCCATATTAGCTATTAAGTAAAATATACAAGGGTTAACACTACAACCCTTGTTGGGAGTAAAGTGCTAAGGACTCCGCAATGCGGTATTCTAATATCGATAATGAGTGAAAGGTGGTTAAACTCAAGTGCATTTACCGGAATAGTATTGTTGTTAGGTGAAAAAAGGTCTATGAAAAGAATGTAAATGATTAAATATTTCTAAGTTATTTCATTGTTGATGTAAATGTATTTAGCATAGTGTATACCAGTGGCGAAGTGTCCATACAACTCGATTCCCACCGGCGTGCTTAACTTTTCAAAGTACAAATATGAGACCTAAAGAAAAAAGGTCATCGCCAAAATTCCATAATGAAATTACTAAATACCTTGACATTCTATACCACTTTCCTTTTAAATATATCGGCTTCCCTAAAAAATACCGGCTTCCCTAAATAAACATCGGCTTCCTTTAATTTATCGGTTTGGCTAACTAACATTTTCACCCCTCGCCACTGGTGTATACGTATGTATAAGCAGTTGTTAGTTCGATTCCTACTCGGTATACAGTTTTATAGAGATCCCGAGGTCTCTTGCTTCCTCTCTTACCACTTACTTTTGCATCATTTATCTTTTTCACCATTCTTTCATAAGTCATTAATAAAAGAAGGATATAGTACGTACACCGATACAATTTCATAAACACAACTTTACAGGACAACCATTTGAAAGTTTCTAAGGTTGTAATTCTGTCATTATTCAAAGATGATTAATTTACACTTCGTTAACAAACTAATAAAAATTACCAATCATTGCAATTTTAAACACACGATATATTTTAGGACTGTTTTTATGAAGTTACTATAGACAATTATTATTCGGCTCAATATATACCGAATATCACAAAATCTAACCAAATAAGCCAAATATCAAAAACCAGCCAAATATTTACGGCATATCTGCTACATACATATACACACATATACATATATAAATAAATACAACAAACAGTAACAAACAAAGCCTTCGGGAGCGAAGAGATCTGTTCACGTTCTCTATCAGATTCTCTTGCAGCTAAATTTAAATCTATCTACCAATTTCGTAGCAAGCGCTCCCTAGGGCACAGTGTCGCTGATGAGCGCTCGGATCGCTGTTTTGCATGTCTACCCTCCCAAGTGACACGATTTCATCCTTTTCGTTGATAGTCGCACTATTTGCAATGTAAATTGTACTATATTGACTGTATAAGAATGAAAATGTATGGCAAATTAGTGTGTACAATTATTTTGTTTCGAAGTGAAATTGATTTTCAATTTATTTTTAGCTTCACGCTGTATTCCACATATAGCAGAGTAGGCAGAGGGAACCTGAGAACCTAGTGTTAAGACACTCCGTTCCCCACTTTCCGTCGAGTTGAGGTATTGCGTGCTAAGTGGTGGAACTCAACGCCGCGCTTTGCTTAGTTACCAAACTCAGGAATTGAAAATACTAAACTTTTTCATTTTCTGGAGTGGGATTCGAACCCATAACCTATCGCGTTTACAGTCGCACTCTTGTGCATCTGCGCCACGACAGGCGTGAAAATGATTTATAAATATAATTTTAAAGTAGGCAGAGGAAACCTGAGAAGAGAACTGTTAAGATACTCCGTTATATGAATATTAAGTTATTTATTTACTTATATTTTTTTATACAATAAATATGAGTATAGTCTAAGCCAATACTAGAGTATTCGCTTTATTTAAACTTTAACCATGACAAATTTCATACTACACAGTACGCACAATTTGTAAACAAGGGTCAAGAGATAACCTTTGACATTAATTAGAGATATATGAAGCATAATAGTTGAGATTCTTAAATAACAAATAATTTTTATACAAAAAAGAGTATCAATTTTAAAAAAGTCCACTTAAACATACAATTATTACGAATAAGTGAAAGCAATCTACTTGTGAGATTTAAACTAAATTTAAATGGAGTTACATGAAAAGCATTAGCTATCATACAACAAAAATAATCATCGAAATTAATTCACCCTGTATAAAGTTATGCGGTAACACACATTAAAAATTTAATCGAATTGAGACACTCCTCCTTTTTTAAAATCGGTTAAAAATATAAGTAAGATTGTCGATGTTAACATCTACGTACTCCTTTTTACGAAAATTACGCGGACAGAGGAGCAGGAAATTTGGCACACTTATAGTTTATATAGAGAAGGAAGAATGCTAATATTTTTTTTTAAATAACGCAAAAAAAGTATATTAAATTAATAAAATAAATGTTACACACACTACCATGGTTTGACATCCATGTCTATTATGACATATACATTATTATAGACAAAAGCGTTGTTAACGCGACAACGGTTACACTAGTATATATAAAAAAACCTCAATGCGTCTAAGATACTTTAAAGTAGCTTTATAGAGAAATTATAAGAATGATACTGTAATTCAAGTCGTAAACGTTCAATACATACCCTTTGCAAGTACGAGATGAATAAAAGATGAAGTTAGAACTTTATATGATGACAGTTTTACGTGGGATTTACAGTAATCGATTTATTGTGAAAATATATATATATATATATTTTTAATTATTTTAGAGAATAATGCTTAGACTTTTGTCAATGTGTTTATATATACACACACATATATATATATATATATATATATATATATATATATATATATAT
>JAKGSA010000820.1:215558-272210 GCA_033558755.1 Philaethria dido
TCTTTATTGCACTTTGTAAGAACAATTAATACAGTATAAACAGTATTGTTGGCTAAGGTGGAGTTATTTCTTATAGAAATTTCTTCCAGTCGACCTATGGGTGTGAGAGCAAGTGTAAAACATTTGCAGGTATAAAAGTGCAAAAATTTATATACACACAAATATAAACACACACACACACACAGTCATACATACACATACATAGCATATATGTTTTGTAATTTTTAGGATTTTATTTAGTCTGAATTTTGACTTAAGCCTTGTTTATTATATTCTATATTTTATAAAAAAAAAAAATATTTTTATATTACCTCAGTACAATATCAAGTGCACAAATATTAATTTTTAAAACCTGAACACATGTTAATACATTAAAACCATATATTTATTTTAAAAAAATATGTTTACAATACTTACCATTTTTCGCAGTATTTGCAACAGCAACACCAAGAATCGCAGCGGATGCGATGAACCGGCACAACGCCGGCGGCATGATGATCACTATCACTCAATCATCACATCACATCACTATGTCACTAAGTCACTATCACAACAATGTTCGCACTCGCGCCATTACATTCAGCGCGCCATTTAAAAGTTGACTATAGATAATATTCAGCTAAGCATTTAAATTGCGAACACAGATAAAAAATATTTATCTATTGACAGTCTGTCATAGATATAAAATGGCGCGAAAAACAAGTATATTTGTTGCGTTGAAAATTATATGACATAGCTGATATTTTATTTTGTTGTGTTATATTGTTGTTTATGATTTGAAGGCATCTGTAACAAAAAAAAGGTTTTTATTATTGGTCAAACATTATAAATTCTATTTCATTAGATAATTAATTAATGCCTGGCCAAGCGTGCGACTGTAAGCGCGACAGATTGTAGGTTCGATTCCCACTCCAGGAAATGAAATTTTTCAATTCCTTGATTTGGTAACTAGGCAAAGTACGTTGAAACAAAAACAAAACTTTACTCTTTTTCCCGCATTGCAGGATAGCCTGAAAGAACCTAGTGTCAAAACACTCCGTTCCCCACATTCCACTCGAATTTGAGACATTGTAAATTGGTAGAACTCAACGCCGCTTTTTGTCTTGCTAGAGAATGAAAATGAAAATAATTTTAAATTAAATATAGAGTTGAGAGAGTCCCTCGAGTGGAAATCGAAGTCATAGCGACTCGCATGTACATTCAGTCGGTGTCACACTGTGCTACGATGGCCTCTTTGCTAACTAAATACAGTAACAAATAATATTTCAACCATTTACTAACAGCTATGTAATTTAAATACCAGTGAGCTAACCTAACTTTGAAGTTAGCTCAGTTATTTAGACTGAATAACTTTCAAATAAGTACCATAAAAAAAGTAATAATATTATAGGAAAAACATATAAAAAATTTAATGCAACGGGAAATTCGAACCCGTATCTATTTGGATGTTATTCTAAAATTAATTATTTTTTTCTTTTATTACATGTGTGAATAATACTTTCAAATATTAATATGAATATTGTCAACGCCTGTCGTGGCGCAGAGGCACAAGCGTGCGACTGTAAGCGCGACAGGTTGTGTGTTCGATTCCCACTCCAGGAAATGGAATTTCTCATTTCCTGGGTTTGGTAACAAGGCAAAGCGCGGCGTTGAGTTCCTCCACTCAGCACGCAATGCCTCAATTCGGCGGAAAGTGGGAAACTGAGTGTTTTAACAATGGGTTTCCTGTACCTACCCTGCTATATGCGGGATACAGCGTGAAGCTATGTATGTATGTATATGTATTTAATATTATCAATTCTAGTGGAAGTAACTACTAGAAAATCCAGCGAGAAACTCAACAATTGCTCTTTTATTACACAATGCTTATAATATTTTTATAATAGTCATAAGCTTTCCCGTGAACATGTAAAGTATTTAATTCCATAATATGCTTTGTTAATATATTGCAAATCTGATATACTTATTAACTCTTTGAAACAATATATATATATATATATATATATATATATATATATATATATATATATTACCTTCACGCTGTATTCCGCATATAGCAGGGTAGGCAGAGGGAACCAGAGAACCTAGTGTTAAGACACTCCATTCTCTTTCAACAATTCCGTCCCCCACTTTCCGCTGAATTGAGGCATTGCGTGTTGAGTGGCGGAACTCAACGCCGCGCTTTGCCTTGTTACCAAACCCAAGAAATGAAAATAAATATATATAAATAAATAAAAATTTTACATTTCCTGGAGGAGGGATCGAACCCACAACCTGTCGCAGTTACAGTCGCACGCTTGTGCCTCTGCGCCACGACAGGCGTTATAAAAAAATATTTTTGTTATTCAGCTTTCTAAATTTTACACTGATTTAGCGTTGAAATTCGATATAAGTAGTTCACCTGTAATCGAGACATTGTTCGTTTCCGGCTGAAAGCTAAATTAAAAGATTTTCATATATCATAACAACGCATTTGAAGCTTAAGCAAGCAATGTATTTGCCAAATCAGTATATGTTGTTAAAAATTAGGGTTTATACCGTCCAATATATTTTAAAAAACTCGTTTCTCCGCTATGGTAAGAAAAAGCGTGGTGTTTAATTACGCATATCCAGACACAATATTGTTCGAGAGATCCGTAGGCCAAAAAATACGTAAATTCCGTCCAAAACATAAAAAAATATATTTTTTTTTTAACTTCACGCTGTATCCCGCATATAGCGGGGTAGGCAGATGCAACCAGAGAACCTAGTGTTAAGACACTCCATTCTCTGTCATCTGTCAACAACGCCTGTCGTGGCGCAGAGGCACACGCGTGCGACTGTAAACGCGACAGGTTGTGGGTTCGATTCCCACTCCAGGAAATGTAAAATTTAGTATTTTCATTTCTTGGGCTTGGTAACAAGGCAAAGTGCGGCGTTGAGTTCCGCCACTCAGCACACAATGCCTCAATTCGGCGGAAAGTGGGGAACGGAATTGTTGTAAGAGAGCAGAGTGTCTTAACACTAGGTTCTCGGGTTCCCTCTGCCTACCCTGCTATATGCGGGATACAGCGAGAAGGTAAAAGAAAAAGTAATAATACCTTCTCTTATGTAGCTTTAGACTTTTTTGTTCATAGCAGGGTGGTCAAACAGAACAGAAAAAGACACTTCGATCGCCACTTTTCAAATGCAAACGGTACAGCATGGACAGTGATGGTAATTTATTTTATTGCAAAAATTTATAAGCCAAAAAAATACTAGTTAAAATATTATTTTTTATATTTTTCCCGCTAAAACGTACGTGTTGAATTTTGCTATTCTAGACGAAATGTCGCAAATTCTGAAAACAGAGAACCGAATATCTTAACACTAGAATCTCTCTGGTTACCCAGCGGAGAAATTGTGGTGCTGCAAACAAAAATCTTACTATTCCCCATGAAATACAATCTTCACACAGCACACTAGAAGGAAACTGAGAAACGATCATCCACAGACATTTTGCGGCACGTTGCCCAAACACCACGTCGACAAATGAAATACTGGTACCGGTTTTTGGAACAACTGACATCGACAATACAGCTTACATTCACATTTGAAATCAAAGTTGAGTTAAAATTAGATTTATAATTAGTATTTAATATTTTGTGTCCTGACGCAGATGTAAAAGCGTGTAATTGTAAACGCGATAGGTTGTGGGTTCGATTCCCACTCCAGAAATTCGCGATTGAGTTCCATCATTTTGTACCTTAAATGAGTGGTAAGTAAGAAACGGAAATCTTAAGAGAATGGGGTGTCTTAATACTAGTTTCTCATGCTTATTCTGCCACCCCAGCTATGTACAGGATACAGCGTGAAATTAAAAAAAATACTTCAAAAAGAGTAGATTCTCAATTCATTTATTATTGTATGTGTTATCATAACTTTTTAATGGGTAAACAAACTTTGATGATTCTTTTTTTTATTTTTTTTTTGTGGTCCCATTTAAATTTAGTTTAGATCTGACAAGTAATTTTCGACTTATTTCTAATAAATTTACACTTTAGTGTAATGAAAATGGTTCGATCCTTAATAGGGAGACTGGATTTTTTTTTAATTTCCTCGTTTAGTACGAAAAAACACCGCGTTGATTTTCACAGAACGATTTCGAAACAAAATACCTTGACTTAACCTTAACCTAGAAGTTACTAATATATGTAATCAAAAAATAAATTTTCATTCTTTATACTTAAAAGTTATCGAATCAGTTCCTCTCATATTCGTTAACAGTATTCTATACCTGAAATTAAAACTCCGTTCTCTTTGTAACTTCAAGCGTCGAAGCAGTCTTGCTTCTATAATTACCATTTTATGTACCTCTATAGGTAATTAATTAAATTTTCTTTCTGATAATTCGAATTTACGTCCATAGCGTCCTTGCGATATGAGGGTCTTTTTAATCAAACGCATAGCCTATATGACTAGAGCGTTTCAACAGTATCTAGAAACAAGCTCAAATCTTGTATATTTTTCATAAATAATGAATATATCTCTATCTCTTTTTTATTTTTGGTCATTGCACAGATACCCTATCCCGCTGTTATGCACTCATCCACTTCCACGGGTTGACTGGTAGAGATCTCTTTTAGAGATAAGTCCACCTTTGTGTACTAAACTTTATGTTTGTCTTTCTTTTATGTTGTTTAAGTGCAATAAAGAATATAATAAATATATATAAAAATAAATGTTTGTTTGTATGTCCTTTGTAGAATCGTAAACTATTAATCATGTGATGATCTTTAGCAAAATTGTTGTGCATGAAGATATTTGTGTAGGGTAGTTTGTGTAGGGTAGTTTCCGATGATTGTTCCAATGATTTTCATATACGAGTATAGCCATGACAGTTCATGTTGTTAACATTTAAATTAATCCTGCAACACTTCAATAAAGAGCTAATTGAGACAAAATGCTGCAATTTCACAATTTTATAAAATGACTCGAAATTAATTGACTATTTGTATGATTTATTTTTTTTCAAATTTATTTTAGATGGTTTCATAACGCGCGCAGAGTACAGCTAGTAATTAATATTATATATTCAATTAATACATTGATGTTGGTTAGGCAGAAAGAGAAGCGCCAACAGCGAGGCAAGCGTCAATGCGCATTTTAAAGGGCAATAAGTTTACACTTGGATCGCAAGTCACATGCATCCTCCCTCTGCAATGCGATGGAACCAACACCTACACGGTGAATCCATGAATTGCTAAGAAGTTGAACCTAGTGTTAAGGCGGAACTCAACGCCGAATTTTGCCTTGTTACCGAGTCCAGGAAATGAAAAGACTAACATTTCCTGGAGTGGGAATCGAACCCACAACCTCGCTATATATATATAACTCGCTATATATATATATATATATATATATATATATATATATATATATATATATAAAAAAAAAATATATATATATATATATATATATATATATATATATATATATATATATCGGCTTACTTTAATATAATACCGGCTCACCTTTATAAAATTTTCACCCTTTGCACACTGTATTGCACATTCATAAAATAAAGTATTGAGTATACTTAAATTTTTGTAGTCAAAGTAGTAATTGGGAACAACAAACATACAAAAACACATTATTATGATTGTTTTAATGTAAAGCCACATATAAAGCGAGACACTCCAAATTACGTTATAATGAAATAACCTCTTATAACCCATCATCATTCAATATGGAATGAAATTAAATGATCACAAACAATGGTAATATCAAAACCACTTCATGTTTTTCAGCTTCACGCTTCATCCTGCATACCAGTGAAAAATAGAGAATAACTAGTGTTAAGACACTCCGTTCTCCACTTTCGGCTATAATTACTTGAGTGATGTAACTTAACGTCACGTTTTGTCTGGAAAAAGAGGAAATAAAAATAATGTACGTATAATTATTCCTGCAAATAAGAATCAAATCCACAACTTTAAACAACGTTTACAGTCTGAAGTTGTCCCACTGCGCAGCGATGGCCTATTTTTTGTACTCTAATAAAACATACATATTCGTGGTGAAATTGTCAATTTATTATCAATAAATGTAAAATCACATATAATTAAGATATTTATAAAAAAATCGACTGCACACACCATAAAATATACTAAATAGTAACATTATCACGAATAACCCAAAAATTACTAGTCCGATCTGAACAAAATTTCAAAAGAACCACATCAAAAGCTAGCTATTATATCAAAAAACACATCAAAATGGGTTCACGCAGTAAAAAAATATATATAACACATAAACAATACAATCGAATTGAAAACCTCCTTCAAAGTCGGTTAATAACCACAACCAACAACTCCATACAAAACCCATTTAGAATTTAAGAATGTAAATTCATAATTAAATGATACTAATAAATCTTTACGATACATTTTCTTACAGAACGGTTACAGACCATTATCGGGCATCATAACAACATTAATGAATCACGAGAGGGTACGAAATTATGACCTCTGCCAGAGCATTATTTAAACAGCGTCGATAAAACCTTTTGTTTTGTTAAGAGGATAATTAATTAGCTTGTAATTAATTTGTTTTTTTTTTTCGTTGATAGTACTTAGATTTTATGTACTTTAATTTAGTCTGGAAAGTAAATAGAATAGAATACGAGAAATGTTGTAATGACTGGTAAAAATTCCTATTTTTTTTTAGCTTCACATATAGCAGGGTAGACAGAGGGAACTCGAGAACTTAGTGTTGAGACACTCCATTCTCATTCAACAATTCCGTTCCCCACTTTCCACCGAATTGGGTATTGCGTGCTGAGTGGCGGAACTCAACGCCACGCTTTGCCTTGTTAACAAATCTAGGAAACGAAAGTACCAAACTTTACATTTCCCGGAGTGGGAATCGAACCCACAACCTGTCGCGTTTACAGTCGCACGCTTGTGCCTCTGCGCCGCGACAGGCGTTGTTTTGACTATCTGTTATTTTGATATGTAAACTAAAGTTTCAAGCCATTATGGAATATTAGAATATTAGAAGCCATTATGGAGCCAAACGCATTTACACTCACATATTGAGATAATATGTGTGTGTAAATGCGATTGGTAGTAGGTTCTATTACCACTTGGTGGAATAATTATATTTCATTTATTTTCATTTCTCCGCTCTGGCGAGACATAGTGTGGCGTTGATTTCTGCCATTTTACACAACATGTCTCAAATGTATGCAGTGTAATATCTTAACACTAAATTTTAAAGTATGCAGATAGCCTACCCTGCTATACGAGCAAAAGCGTAAAGTTAAAAATAAGTTATTTCAAAAAATTTCGCCAAATTATTTTGTTGTATAAGCTATGTTACTATAAAACTTCATCTAGATACGTTCAGTACTTTTTGCATGAAAGACTAACAAACATTCATGCCTACTAATTACGTATTTATAATATTAGTGAAATGATCTCGTGATTTATTTAATCTTTATCTGACTGACATGTCCAAGTTAATAAAGAATGAATAGATTCATATTGTTATTTCCAGGTCCCGACAAACGATATCAAAAAAATCCCTACACTCCGTACCGTAGAATACCAATAACTTTGCGGCGTACGAATGTTTGAAAACATTCCAATTTTTTAGGCTTCGATCCTATACAATGTTAATGGAAACGTTTTTCAGTGTCGGGATTTGCTTTGGATACGAAACTTTCTGCTTTTATTCATTTTTCATTCTATATATGTATATATATGATTATTTTATATGCTAGTTTTATATGATTTTATTGATAATCATTTTTGAAAAACGTTTAAATATTTGAACGCAGCAGGACTCGAACCTGTGCTCCTAGGAAACCGTACAAACGCTCTGACCGCTAAGCCATACGTTCTTACCCAACTACGTCTAAATTCTTATACGCTTGTTACAACTTATTTTTATTGTCAGGATCTCTGTAGAGAGATTTTTACATATGCTATGCATAAAATAGCGTAAAGCCGCAAAAAAAATCGTTTTCATATAGACGTGAGCATGAATTTTAAATAAAATACAAAAAAAAATAGAAATAAAAGTAATAATAAAAAGCCTTTTTGGCCCAACTCGAAGAAATCATAATTTAAATAAATGTATTCGACAAAAGGAAAAACAACGACGCGTTAAGAAATTCCCGAGTCCGGTTGAAATAAAGCCATGAATACAAAACTAGGAAGCGAAGAACCGACTATTTAGAAATAAGAGAAAATATTTGATCACGAGTCCCCGTCGTGATCAGCCATATTGGTGCAGTAACGCGATTGTTTTGGGTTCGATTCCCATTCAGAGCAAGGATTCTTTTTTTTGATTGACGCTTATATCCCGTACATAACAAAATGCATAAACTATTAATCAGATTTTATTAAAATCTAAATTTGAAAGACACCACATTAGAAACCCTAGCTGTCATATAAAAAATAATTTTCAAAATTGGTTTACCCATTAAAGGCTCCCTAACTTTTTAATGGTAACACACACATAAAAACAGTGGTAACATATTTTTTACTGGGTAAAACAATTTTGATGATTTCTTATCTGATATTGTTCTCATGTAGCTAATGTTTTCATGTGGTCCCATTTAAATTTCTATCAAAACAAAATCTGTTTAGAGTAGTTTTTGAGTTATTCGTAAAAATTTTACAGTTGTGAGATCAATAGCCACGTAGGAGTTGTAGGAGTTTAAATTATTTTGATTTTTCGGCGGCGGCGTTGAGTTCCGACACTAATCATTCAATGATCAAATTTGGTTGAAAAATAAGCTAGGTTTTCTGTACCTATCTTGGTATGCAGGAAAAAGCGTGAAGGTAAAACATGTTCACGAACATTAAATTGTTATGTTACTTATTCATATAACATTTTCATTTTCTGTGATGAATTGGACTCCCATGTTATTCTTTGCGAAATTTTACATGCGGAATGCTCGTTGTTTGTTACCATTAATAGAATATGAATACTGTCATTCATATCTACAAAAAAGGAAAGAAAAACGTTTTTAACCGACTTCAAATAAAAGTTCTCAATTCGACTGTATTTTTTATGTGTACCGCATAACTTTTTATTGGGTGAACCAGCACCAACTTTTTGATGATTCTTTTTTATGATAGCTGCACTTCTGATGTGATACCATTAAAATTTAGTTAAAATCTATGTGCAGTGTCTTAACACTAAATCCTCTCTCACTAGCCCATAAACGGAAATGAGTGTGAAACTGTATTATTATTTCTAGCTTAACCTTTGATTTTCACATTCTTTTTCTTGATCGGTTTCTTCATTGCTGAAGGTAATGCCATTCTGATATGCTTTCATGGCATGTGCTGAGAAGGTGCTTCCATGCCACCTTGTCTTCAGCTTGTCTTAGAGCCTCGGTCACCGGAGTGACTGAGATATCTACTTTACCCATCACAATCCATTATTATCAAAATTATCAAGCTGTTTCCTTGCTGTGAGGCCAAATTTTCACATTATTGTAACAAAATAATAGAAAATTGACGCTCAGAGAAATAACGTCTACAGAAACAATTTCTACGCTAACAATTCAAAAAATATAAAAATCCACAGCCATATATGGCATTAACAACACCGAATAGTAACAATTTAAGTGAATTTCATCAACATAATTCAAACGCAGGCAGCTACGAACAATGAATCAATATTCTAGCGTAACGAACCGTGAGCGTACAAATTGTAATATCCTCTTGAACACAGATGGTGACGGTTTCAAGTCAACTGATTACCGCCCTATTTCGGTTTTGGATACGCAGCACACTACGCACTTACACTTAGTTAAGTACTTGTTGAATTTAATTTTCGTTTTGATGTTATTGCCTTGAGTTACATGTATTTCGTGTTTTAATTTTCAGAGATCCAAAGCGCAACGCCAAAGCGCGACGTTGAGTTCCGCCACTCAGCACGCGATGCGTCAATTCGGCGGAAAGTTAAAGCAAAAATGTTAAAAAAGAACGGAGTGCCTTAACACTAGGTTCTTAGATTCCCTCTGCCTACCCTGCTATCTGCGGGATACAACGTGAAGCTAAAAAAAAAATTGAATATTATATGAAAGTGAATAAATGAACTATTGCAAAATACTTACTACTACCAATAAGTAGTGAATTCCCTTTTTCATAGGATGAAGGTAATCTAGTGTCAAGACACTACTTTCTCGAAATAAATGTAAATTAAAAGTCAATATTAGTATATTGGCTACATTACAATATTTAAATTTACTATTTTATCAAGTTTTAAACAAAATAGATGGTATGAATAAGAATTCATACCATCCTCACGGTGTTAACCAGTTTCAGATGTTTTAAAAACGATGTTTTTTTTTTTTAAATTCGCCACATAACACAAGCATGTATTCATAATTTATACTATCAAGCCAAGGGGACGAAAACATTTAAAAGATAGAATTCACAACCACCATAAGTAGAAATTGACATTTTTCAATTGCTCTGCAATAGCATTATTTTATATTTTTATTGCAAAACTAAATCATCGTAGTGGGAGAGCGTCCGTAAACGTGATTGTTGGTGGGTTCTGTGAAATTATTCTATACTATTTTCATTTTTAGGTCTGGCGAGACAAGGCACGGTGTTTATTATCGCCACATAACATTCTATGTCTCGAATTAGGAAGGAAAATAGAGAACGGAGTGTTTTGACACTAGGCTCTCCCAGACTATCTTGGTATGCGGTAAAAGCATGAAAAAATCAAGGCATGTGCTAATTTTTTGCTTAATAATTCACAAAATAACATAAACTATACAATCAAAGAGTCATTCACCTTAACTCGGCCGTGTTTCGAATTCACTCCAAGTTCCTTTTTTTAAATTAAAAAAAATAGTCTTTAAGTACTAGAAATGTAAATTACCGAAATCTTCGTTGGACTTAAGCCAAGTCGGTATGAAGGGCTGTTGCATAATGCAAGAGCTTCTCGAACGTTCTTTTGGTAGTTTAGTATTTCGTGCTGTGGACTGTGTGCCGTATTCAGCATCACGTCGTAATAAACAGAATTTGATATTCCGAACAGAAGTACAGATTTTACGGGCATTACTGGTTATCTGTTTTGGAGTTTACGATTAATTTTAGCATTTGGATTCTAGGAAGCTTTGTCTTTACTAACTTTAGTTAGTTAGTTAAGATACTTGTACCATAATTGAAATTGGAATATAATAAAGAATATTAAAAATATATATGAAGCAAAGGTGAGAGCCAAGAGAGGTAGAGATAGACCTTGGTTGACCTTCAAGAACTCAGTATCAATGATACTGGAGAAAGGTATAAACATGAAGGCAAGTATGAAGAGGTTAATGACTTTACTGTTTGGAGCTCCGTTTCCTCTTACTACCTCGATAGGAATAAAGTGTGAAGCTAAGTTAAGTTAGAACAATACATAAAGTTCGTCTATTATTAAAATTTATGCAAAAAAATTCAATAAAATTATGAATTAATATTATACAACTTTGTCAAGGATAAGACGATTAAGTCTTAAGAATAGATCAGAACCAAAATGAAACAATACACACAAAAAAATATTTTATACACAAAAGAATTATTAAAGAAAGTTAATGGAACGTAGATAACACAATTACGTCCGAAATGTAAAGTAATGGACGAAAAGTGGAATTTCTTAGGCCCCGTTAGATTAATACTTTTAGGCGCGTTATGAATTTTGTTACAAAATGAATACAGATTATGAACTGTATATCTCGATTTTTATATTAAAAAGCGAAATTGCATTTCCCCGTCTTTGTTCTGCTTTTGGGTTTTCTATAGAATTTTCAATATTGTTACTGTCCTAGTGTACATTGTTCGAAAAATATTTTACTTTGTCTTGACCTCATATTACAAATTTAATTTAAGATCTATTGTTTTTCTTCTAAATCATTACTTATTATGTTTCTATTATGTGTCGCGATAGTTGTCGGTTCCATCCCATCTCGAGGGTATCATAATATTTAAAATATTTTTATTTTCCTATTCAGGGCAGACAAGCACTACACTTTGTCTCGAGGCGAAATAAAGGAAAACGTAGTGTCTTGACACTATGAGCTCTCTGAAAATTCCGCTATACAAAAAATACTGGGAAAATATCTACATCATTTAAAAATATTCTAAAACAAATCGATTAACATTTGACCTTAAGACGACTCAAATTGTATTGTTCAGAGGATCTTAAGTTGTCAGACGTAACTAAATTATTATAAAATACATTTCGAGGCTCAGCTATACATAATTTATTGCATGCTTCGTCCTTCATAAAACAAACAGAACATAGACGGCCAACAGTCACGGATCTGGCATAAACATTCCAGGCCCAAGTCTCCAGAATAATTCAATTGAAATTATTTTTGTATTGTCTTAAAGTTATGGTGCAGTGGGACAGTGTCTAACTACAAACGATTGGTTGAAGGTTCAGTTTCCACTCGAGGAATGTTTATATTTAAATTATTTTGATATTGCCGCTCTGGTAGACCAAAACGCGGTGTTGAGTTGCTCATCTCTCCACCACCAGATGTCTTGACTAAGCTGCTATATGAGATAAAGCGTGAGGCTGCTTTTGTTTTTTGCATACTTTGATTAAATATAGAAAAAAATAATTATTTCGTAGATGGCATCAGAACAATCTTTTCAAATTTAGTTTTGTAGCAAGAAGAGTTTGGACTGCATATGTTTTTACTGAATTAACTAACTTTGTTGCTGAGACGAACCGCAGCGTTGTGTTACACCACTTAACGTGGAGTGACTCGAATTCGAATGGAAAGCGAACGGACCTTACTACGATGAACTTTTTTATTTAAGCTATCTACTTCTTTATTATTTAATTTAGATTTGAATCAAATTTTAGAATCTCTATAGCCGTATACCACTAGACCACTATGTGTTAATACACGTACATACATACTCGTAGGTGTTAGTTATTTGATTATTTGTGGTTGCGGTTTAGACGACTAAAGCAATTTCCAATATCGATTTATACTATAAATTTTGCTGAAATACGAAGAATAGAATTAAATTTTAAATTGTATGTATTTTTAATGAATTGTTTAATGCATTTACAAAGTACAAACTATTGATATTTTGATTAAAAAAACCCTTGTAAAGGATCAGCTATAGATATTTTTCTTAAAATCATAGAAAATTAACCCCTGTCGTGGCGCAGAGGTACAAGCGTGCGACTGTAAACGCGACAGGTTGTCGGTTCAATTCCCAATTCAGGATCAAACTACATTTGTTTCTATTCTAGAGAAGTTTTTGTCTAAGCAATGGGTTTAGTTTCTTAGAAATTGAAGTGTCCGGGGCTACCCGTCGTTCCCCTATATGTTATAGAGGAAACTATTATCAATAGCTAACTATTTATCAATTGATAAAAATCAATCAATTAGGCAGTAACAAACCGTTAACCACCGAACTGATTACTAACGAGTCTATATTACGACCCCTGTGACGCTCCCTAAACACCACATTTAAAGATCGACCCTCTATTACGTATAATAGTTTGATTATTTTCCTTTAAGGTTATAAATATGCGTGAAGGTATGATAAAATAATTTTTTTAGCGTCACGTTTTTTACTGCAAAGTTACTGACTACTCTAGTCAGAGAGAACCTAGTGTCGAGACACTCCGTTTCACTTTCTGTCTGTATTCGAAACAATGAGTAAAGGCTATCTAAATAGCAGAATATTCTTTAAAAATTAATGAAAATATGGCTATAAGAGGAATTTGAACCAATAATGTCTCTTGGTAACAATACAAAGCGGGGCGTTGATTTCCGCCACTCAGCACGCAATGTCTTAACTGGGCAGAAAGTGGGAAGCGTTTAAGAGAACGGACAGTCTTAACACTAGGCTGACTGATTCTCTCCGCCTACCCTGCTATGCGGGAATAAAATAAGATTTGAATTGGCGGCTTCAAATTCTACAATACTATAAATTATCCTTCACATATGAAAATGATCTAAAACAGTTGATAAACATAAGTGCCAAACGCAAGTAAATTAGCAAAATCATCAGAAATCGGTATTATACGAATACGTTCAGCAGAAATTAATTATAGTTCATTTAGGCGTCTATTAAGTTATATTTTGATTATATTGCCAGAATTATTAATATACTATATTATAGGACAAAGGGAAAGATAAAAGTATATTAATAATCATTAAAAATATATTGTCTTTATACAAGTATATCCATCTATCTATACAAGTTGTAGTTTTATTTATTTTTTGTTTTTTTAGCTTCACGCGGTATCCCGCATATAGCAGGCAGAGGGAACCTGAGAACTAAGACACTCCGTTCCCCACTTTCCGCCGAATTAACCCATTGCGTGCTTAGTGGCGGAACTCAACGCTTTGCCTTGTTACCAAATCCAGAAAAATAAAATACTAAACATTCACTTTTCTTGGAGTGGGAATTAAACCCACAACCTGTCGCGTTTAGATTCGCACGCTTGTGCCTCTGTGCCACGACAAGCGTTGTAGTTTTATAATGGTAGCACTATTCTATTCTCAGATATTATATATTTCCACGTTAGTTTATAGAGCTACTGTATATTTTTTTGCATGGTTGGCAAAAAAAAATGTCATTACAAGGTTTTCCGTTTACTGCCCAAAACATTATGTTGAGGTGAAGCTAGTTGAGTCGGCGTTGAAATCTGCAATTCAGTTGAATGGTTGAATTCAGCATATTTTTAGTGACCAGAAAATGTTAGTATTTTCATTTTCTGGGTTTGGTAACAAGGCAAAGCGCGGCGTTGAGTTCCGCCACTCAGCACGCAATGCCTCAATTCGGCGGAAATTGGGGAACGGAATTGTTGTACGAGAACGGAGTGTCTTAACACTAGGTTCTCGGGTTCCCCCTGCCTACCTTGCTATATGTGGGATACAGCGTGAAGTTAAAAAAAAAAGAATTTAATAATAACGATATATCACTAAATTCTGATGAAAAAGTATAAATAGTACAAAAAAAAACAAAAATAGATTAAATATCCGGTATATAATAGGATACTGACCTCAAATCAAAAGCTGAATACACTCATATAGGAGAAGAAATAACGTATGACCAATAAATTAATTTGTAAACATCAAATAAAATCCATACAAATCCAAGGCCTAGAAAACGGATTTCCGTTTCGCTAAATATGAAAAGTAATTAATAAGCAAAAACGTTTTAATTTATGGCTTAGTCCATACAAACTCCTTTTTCCATGTGGATTATAATGAACAATAGATTATTTGAGTGCAAATTCAATTGGTTTTTTGTTATTGAATTCCATCTTTTTTTGAAATTATATAAACTGGATGTTAAGTGCAAAGACGTTGAGCCGTTGACGCGTTAACAACGCGTTGACTATTAATGAATATGTCACTTTATATAAACATGTATGTCAAGCCATGGTAGTGTGTGCATTTATTTTATTAATTTAATATATTTTTATTAATATATTGTTTTAAAAATATATTGTCATTGTCCACTCCTTCGCTATATAAACTATCAGTGTATCAAGTTTCATTCTACTCCGTCCACATAATTTTCGTAAGAAGAGATCCAAAGTTTTTCCTTCACGTACTGATATATAGATGTGGAAAAGCAGTAAAGGTAAAGTTTATCGTAAATTTTCTACCACGATACAATGGTGAATTCGTCAATCTAGTATTCAGTACATGGATAGGCAATTACTAATTTTGTGAAGTCAAATTTATATAATTTTGTTCCATTCTTTCTTTTACCTTCATGCTTTATCCTGCATAGCAAATTAATCAGAGAGTGCCTTTTGTCAATATCCTTAATAATTGGCTTAGGCGTAGTGAATGGCGAAGTTAAACGCCGTGCTTTATCTTACCAGAATGTTGAAAATGGAAATTATTTAACCATTAAAAAAAACATATTTCAAATACATTTTTTTTTTAACTTCACGCTGTATCCCGCATATAGCGGTAAGCAGAGGGAACCAGAAAACCTAGTGTTAAGACACTCCATTCTCTTTCAACATTTCCATTTCCGTTCCCCACTTTCCACCAAATTGAGGCATTGAGTAGCGGAACTTAACGCCGCGCTTTGCCTTGCAAGTTCTCTTATTCTATATACATACATCTACAAATAACGCGTTTACAGTGAGATGTTAGTCCACTGCGTTCCAAGGCCTTACATACATACATATATATTAAGATCAAAGCAAATTTCAAACAGTTTTTCATAACTCACCCGTTGCTCCAGTCACATCTTTTCGTTTGTGCCATCCGTAGTAACAAATAATACTGGTAGTCGTTCCGTATGTAGTACGTCGGCGTGTCGCAGCGACGTTTCCAATTTACCACCCTTTGTGCATATGTCGGTACGCATGTGCATGTGACTTTGTATTTTATATTAACGTTGAATTATTTATTGTGTGATTTTTCAATTTGTATGTATATATATTATAGAAATATTATATATTTTTCTTAAGTATTGTCATAACCTGTAAACGCGACAGGTTGTGGGTTCAATTCTCAGTCCAGGAAATGAAAATATTAAATAATATTTAGTAATAAGAAAAAGCGCGGTGTTGAGTTCCGCCACTCAGTAAGCAACGTCTCAATTCGGCGAAAAGTGAGCAACGGAATTCTTAAGAGAACGGCCTTAACATTGGTTCTCCGGTTCCTTCTGCCTACTGTACTATGTGCGGGATACAGTGTGAAGCTAAAAAATATATATATATTTATAAAAAAAATTGTAAGAAAAAAATATTGGAAAAGTTACATAATTACAGTTAAGATGTGCAAGATCGAACGTTTTATACATTTGTAAGTAAGTACAAAAACGGACGGTGAGTTCCACCGGCCAACTAGCAATATCTCGATTTCGGGCAGAGAGTGGAGAATGAAGTGTCTTAAAATTATGTTCTCTCTGACTACCCTGCTATGTGGGATATAGTGAACATGTTTTTTTTTATCTTCTATTATAATAAAATGCTGAAAAAGCACGAGGGTATTTAATAAATATAGATAATTATAGGCAAGAATGCATCCTAGCTTCTTTTCTTATATTGTTATTGAAATTAACTTCACTTCAAAGCCATCGTACAGTGACAAAGTATTTGTCTGTAAGCGTTATTAGTTTTGGGTTCGAACCCCATTTGTAGAATGATTATATTTAAATTAATTTAATTTCTTTTTATTTGGAAGACTGTCGTTGTACAGAGATGACAAGACAAGCATGCGACTGTACACCTGGCAGGTTGTGGATTCGATTCTCAGTCCAGAAAATGAATTTATTGAATAATACTTATTATTTTCAACTTCTCGCTCTTGTAACTAGGCAAAGACTGGCGAAACAGCGTGAAGCAAAAAAAAAATAATTTCCCCACACTTATAAGACGAGCTGGCACTTAAAATGTCTCTATTAATGTCTAAAATATCTCGATTTAGGTTAAAAAGAAGAGACCAGTGTGTCTTGACACTAGCTTCTCCTCAACTACCATCAGAGAGAAGAAGATAACCTCAAGCCTACCACAAACGACCTAGTTTCATGTACATAAAGCAACGAAGGAGCTTTGACCTACGAAACCCACCGAGCGTAACGTTGTGGCTAGATCAGTTATCAAATTTATATAGATTTCTAACTGTTATTGACTTTAGGAGGTTCCTAGTAAACGTAACGCCCGAACAACGAACTCATGAAATTTTATGTGAAATGAACCTTAACTTATGCCAAAGGCCGTCGTGACGCAGTGGGACAATATCTGACTATGCACACGTTTGGTTGTGGATTCGATACACATTCGGTGGAATAATCATATTATAATTAAATTATTTTATTTTCAGTGTCCGTTTCTTGTATGACATCCTCTCGGGAAGCATCATAGTTGTTAATTTATTGTAAAACTATATTTGAAAAGAGCAACTGTTGAGTATATCATCGGTCTTCTCCGCAGAACTACCTTCTGAGCTGGTGGTAGTTTCAGTGGGACTACCAATACCATGTTTTTGTTATTTGATGATTCAAAAATGCTTGTAATAGCCTATCTGATTAAAGAATATTTTCATTTGATTTGACAAAGTGAGGGATTCAGATTCATCTTTACACATGCAATATTCTGATTTCGAGTATTAAGTGAAAAACGAAGTGTTTTAACTCTAGGTTTTCCAAAAGCTATGCTATATAGCTTTATACTTAGCTATAAATAAACTCAATTCATCATCATTCATTTTCCATAATAACTGTGGCCTCTACCTTCTTACCCACTCAATTTCCCATATCCACTCAGCTTAAGAGGTCCTATCTAACCTCTTTAAATGAGGGGTTTTTAAACCTCTACATTTATTATATTTGTTTTGTATTTATACATTTAGTTGTATTAAGTGGCGGGACTTTGTTCTTTGTTGTCTTACTAAATCATTCACGCTATACTATTATGCCACGATCTTTATAGTAATTTTTATCCTGCCTATAGCAGGGTAGGCAGGGAACCTGAGAACCTAGTGTTAAGACACTCCGTTCCCCACTTTACGCCGAATTGAAGCATTGCGTGCTGAGTGGTGGAACTCAACGCTGCGCTTTGCCTTGTTACCAAGCCCAGGAAATGAAAAGAGTATAGATATTAAATAAAAAAAATATTCCAAGAAAGATTCTACCAAGAAACTATCCACTGTTCCTTAATATCAGATACCACAAAGTTAAGATATTACTCGGTGTTAAACGAATTGTATAACGATGGCGGTCGACCGTCGAGGCAACCTATTACATAGTAAGACCAAAATCCAGAGCTAGTCGAATAAACGCTTATGCTATAATAGTTTTCGGTATTACATTTTCCTTTTAAATTGTATCATGTTTTATATTTACTAGCTGAATGTTAGTTTCTCATGTGTATATTTTGAAAACGATTTTCAATATCAGCCATATATGCTGATAGAGGAACGACTGTTCGTCCAAATTCGAATTATGCTTACAATAATGCTGAGATCCTTGGTTTTCGACAATTTTATATATTTTCTAACTATTTTCTGGTATAGGTTAAGGTCTAGTCTAACTGTGTCCAGGAACTACAGTAAAATATTCGATATTTCAGGGATTTACTATTTATTTAGGTATTCCTAAATAATAATCAGCTTTACGATTTTTCTTGCATAACAAAAAGGGCACAGCAAACCTAATGTCAAGTTACTCTATTCTCCATTTTCTTCTCGAATTGGAAACATTGTGTGTTAACTAACAGAACTTAACGCCACGAAACAACATAATTTAAATTTAATCATGATTTTATTATTCTATATTTAAGTCATTTAATAAAGCGCCAAACAAAAATAACAATTTAATCACCAACATTAACATAATAAGAAGTATATTCACGGATTTTTCAATGAAAAATCGCGATAACAATCTGCTGACATCAAATATTTTATGAAACATTTAAGAAGATTAAGATTGTAAGCAAAAATTCCGCTAAAAGAATTCTGGGAACCATTACTCAGGTGTTTTTTAGTCCCGGCTTATTCAGTAATCAAGGGAATTGGTTCAGAGGACGTGACCGACATCTATCTAAGGTATGTATGAAAAATGTGTAAGATGCCTGATGAATTGAAAAATGCCAAGTCTTTGAAAAAGCATTTGATAATATTTGATGCGATTTGGTCTATCAATTGAATCCTTTTTAACCAACTTCAAAAAATGAGGAAGTTCTTAATTCGGTTTTTTTGTGTGTCACTGCATATTTTTTATTGGGTTATCTAATTTTGATGATACTGTTGACGTGATCTTATATAAAGTTAATTAGACCTGACAAGTAGTTTTTGAGTTATTCGTAATAATTGTATATGGTGCATTTCCTTTAAAGTCGGTTTCTTCTTTTTATTAAAATATTGATATTATTATTTATAGACAATGCAAAACTATTTTTTTAAATCTATAGAGTAAAAGTTTTTTTTTTTTCAAGAAAAAATCGTGAAGATACTCAAAGTTTATCATCGATATATAGACATTTATATGAAATGAAATGAAACCTCTCACATGATACCAGTAGTAAATATTGCACTTATGTTACATCGAAATCGAAGTTCAGTCTACAGAGAACATCAAACATTTAAGCTCATTGACTGCGGTAATGCTTGTTCCGGGCTGATGGACAATGGCTTGTGTTATGAGATACAGATAGCAAATGAGTATCTTACTAGGGTTTATGATGACGAAAGATGAGAATAGATATGTAATTCAATTGTTTTTATAATAAATTGTTTTTTAGCTTTACTTTTTTTCTTTAATGGGTAGTCGGAGAGAACGGAGAGCCAAACGCAATGGTGCATATTAGTTGTAGTGGTCATGCTATTTACGTGACCTTTCTTCAACATTATTAATACTATGTTTTCAAGGTCTACCGAGGTCTTCTCATACCTAAATTATTTAATTTATTGAGTAAAAATATAATTATATACTAATTACTCTTATCAATATATTGCTCGTTAGATATCGATATCCAATGATATAACCAGATCAGAGAAACATTAGTAATTTAAATTCCACGTGTGGGGATCGAACCCACAACCGTGCCATCCAGCCATTAGGCTCCTGTCATTTGTTTTACTATACAGTTATATTTTTTCGTTTTACCAGGGTTCACTGCATAGCAAGTCATCAGACAAGTTAGAGTCAGACTAAATTTGAAACATTACGTTTTGAGTGACGAAACTTAAAGATCCTATTATTTTGTTTCTAAAATAAAATATCCAATGCTTTTGCTAACTTAGTAACTTATCTCAAATATATTCCATAAGATAACATCACCATTGTGTACAAAGTGAAAGGCGAAGGCTAGTATTACGAATACCCAAAAATTTTATATAGAAAGCTGAAAACCGCAAATAGGATATCGATTTGAAGTTAACTGAAGCGGAAACTTACACCTCGGAAAAATCGGTGGTCACTGAGTATTTCTTAGTTCATTTAACAAAATCAATGGATCCTTTTTCATGATAAATATTTTGTTTTTATATTGGTTTGATCTTGTTTGAATCCATTTATTTTAAAGTTGTGTATTGGTGGAACAGTGATTCACTAAATCATGAGTGTGGGTTCAGGTAAATGCTTGGACATAGTCCTCTCTCTGATCTTTAATTTTTTCTTCTCAATTAAAAATAAAATATTACAGCGACCTCCACCACTCTTTTGCAGTGGTGCTGAGTTTCATTCTTAACCTGATTCAGATATTAATACCAATCAAACCTTCAGCTGATTGAGATATGGATCTCAAATATACGTTTTGCCTTTTTTTATTCCTAAAGTGTCGAAAATTTTGGGCCATATGAATCAGAATGAACTCTTGAAGAATTACCCACACAACGTCTCGAATTTGGGTGAAAAATAAAGAACGGAATGTTTTGACACTAGTCTCTCTCTACCATGTTATGTAGGATAAACAGTGAATCTAATATATATATATATATATATATATATATATATATATATATATATATGTATATATATATATATATGTATGTATTCTTTATTAAATTAACTCTATATATAATTATGTAAATCTTTGTCTGAATAAAGGCTATTATTATTATATTTTATTAAGGTTATTTTTATGTAATTCTTTTAGTTTGCAGTAAAATATTTTAAGGTGGCTGATATAAATCTCATATAATCAGCATCACTCAGTGGGTTCTGCTTTCCCGACTTATACATTGAAATTTGAGACACGTAGCTGGAACTCACACAACACTTTGTCTTATTCATACCAGGGCTTTTACATTTATAGTAACTTTTTTCGTTTTTGACCGACTTCTAAAAAGGGAGAAGGCTATCTATATCATTGTATTTTGGGGTACGATTACTTGAATATATTTTAAAAAATCCTAAATCAATTATAATTTTAGTGTGTTACAGTATAATTTTTTATTGGGTGAACCAACTTTTACTTTCAAACCTCGGGACTTTGCTTGCATTAACTATAAAACCGAAAATCATATTTTTATCCGTTGTCATATGTATTTTGAGAAATAAAGACTATGTACAGGCGAAACTACTGACCATATAAAGTTATAGTATATAGCAGTACAAGAGAAGTTCTCAAAATTATTAACAAAACGGTTAAAAAGGGTCAGTAGGTTTTAGAGACCGTCCTGAAGTCGCGGAATATAGCTAATTAAATATATATCACTTTAATACTATTTTTATAACAAAAAAAATTCAAAATATTTAAACAACAAAATAAAAATGACTTCAAAGAAAATATACTAAGAAGTACAATTATTAAAAATAATTCAAAAACTATTTATTGGATCTTAACTAAATTTGAATGAGACCACATCAAAACCATAAGCTATCACATAAAAAGGAATCATCAAAATTGGTTTACCCAGTAAAAAAACACTTAACACTTACTTACTTACTTAACACTTACTTACTTATATAACACTTACTTACTTACTTAACTTCACGCCCTAGGGTCAGAGAGAATGGAGCGCCAAACGCTACGGTCCCTGCATACCTCTTTCGCCTCGTCCACAGTCATTAACCTCTTCATGCCCTTTCACACCCTTTTTTTCAAATCGATTAAAACTACAAAAGCAATGTTAAAAAGCGTAAAAATAATTACCATACTAGCTACCTTCATAAAGTACCTCTTACGTTTCCATGTGCATATTTGATGTACCAATTCCATTAGTCTCCATATATTCTTGCTTATATTCCAATGCATTACAGTGTTTATGTTCTATGTAGTAAGAGTACGTATTATTTAGTTGAACGTGGTGCAATAAAAGTTTGATGCTGGTATCCTTTAGGGAAATCATAGGTATAAACAAAGCATGTATGTTTTAGAAAGTAAACTTAGAACAAAAATATTTTTGTGAATCTATGAATAATGTTTTTGTGTAGGTGTGTTGTTCGTGTATTGTTCGTATGGTTAATGTTGTTAACATTTTTTATACTAGTTTTAATGTGGTCAATTATAATTCGCTTAAATGAGTAACACAACAACACAAGTATGCTTTAAACGCGACAGGTTCCGGGTTCAATTCCCACTCCAGGAAATGTAAAAAATTTAGTATTTTAATTTCCTGGGTTTGGTAACAAAGCAAAACGCGGCGTTGAGTTCCGCCACTCAGCATGCAATGCCATATGTCGGCGAAAAGTGGGGAACGGACTGTCTTAACACTACTACGGGATACAGCGTGAAGCAAAAAAAAATAGCTAGATCTTGAAAATTTTTGACAAACATTCATGTCTGCCAGAACATATTTTTTTATTATTATTTTTTTTTTTTAATAATTATTAATACCCTTTCACATTTATAATATTTGTATGGATTTTGAGAACTATCGTCTATAAGTTAATAGCTCTTTATATTTAATGTAGTTATTTAATGTATAACGCCTGTCGTGTCGCAGAGGCACAAGCGTGCGACTGTTGTGGGTTCGATTCCTACTCCAGGAAATGGAAATTCAAATAAAATACAAGGCAAAGCGACTAGCTCTGGATTTTGGTCTTACTATATAATAGGTTGCCTCGACGGTCGACCGCCGTCGTTATACAATTCGTTTAACACCGAGTAATATCTTAACTTTGTGGGATCTGATATTAAGGTACAGTGGATAGTTTCTTGCCAGAATCCTTCTTGGAATAGATTTTTTACTTAATATCTATACTCTTTTTATTTCCTGGGTTTGGTAACAAAGCAAAGCGTGGCATTGAGTTCCACCACTCAACACGCAATGCCTCAATTCGGCGGAAAGTGGGGAACGGAATTGATGAAAGAGAATAAAGTTTTGTTACACTTTTACGCTTTAGGCCAAAATGCAGTTTAGTCAGAAAGAATCAATTCGGCGGAAATTGGGGAACGGAGTGTCTTAACACTGGGTTCTCTGGTACCCTCTGCCTACCCTGCTATATGCGGGTTACAGCGTGAAGTTAAAAAAAAATATATATTTAATGTACCCCAAACTCCAAAAGCTACAAATAACAGACAGGTTACAATATTCATAATTTTAAATAACCATTGTAACGTATTTTGAGCGACTCCCCACCAATTCCAATTAAGGGGAACTCCCATGCAGAAATATTTAATGAACCTCTTTCACTTATTGATAGACAAATGAAGTCTAGTTGAATAATGAGGGACCATCTCATTATTTTTTAAAATAACATACATATTTGACAATCTTAATATTTAATTTTAATTTATTTAATATTGGTGAGACCAAGCGTGACCTTGAGTTACACCACTCAACACATAATAAAGTCTCCGGCAGAACAATTTACTAACTTCATATTAACGTCGAAAATATTAATAATAATTTTATATCAGGAAGCCGTGGGACAGCGTTTGACTCTAAACGATAGGTTATTGATTCGATTCCCACTAGAGTAATGATTGTGTAAACTATTTTTATTTTTATGACATAATTTATTAATTATTATATATTTTTTACTTATTAAATATTTACAATAATTAATATTTAGTATTTTCATTTACTCGCTCCGGGAACAAGGCAAAGCGCGGCGTTGAGTTCCGCCACTCCGTAAGCAACGCCTCAATTCGACGGAAAGTGGGGAACGGAAATGTTAAAGAGAACGGAATGTCTTAACACTAGGTTCTCAGATTCCCTGTGCGTACCCTGCTATATGCGGGATACAGCGTGAAGTTAAAAAAACTATTTATCCGATCTGCTTCGACAAAGTGCGGCGTTGAGTTCCGTCATTTAACAATGTCTCGAATTCTGATGGGAAGCGGTGAACGAAGTATATTGACACTATACTAGGTTTACATTGATTATCTTTGTATGAGGGATATAGCGTGAAGCTGATTTAGAATGCTTGTAGAGGCGCAATGCGACAGTTTTTGACTGTAACGTGATCTATTGTGGGTTCGATTCCCACTCGAGGATATTATCATTTTAGGTTATTTTCATCCAATTGTATCAGACAATCGTAAGTTCCAATGACGTTAAATTCCGTCACTATACACGTAATGTCTCTAAAAACGATGAATAGAGATATTTTTTTTAGCTTCACGCTGTACCCCGCATATAGCAGGGTAGGAAGAGGGAACCTTAGAACCTAGTGTTAAGACACTCCGTTCCCCAATTTCCGCCGTATTGATTCTTTCTGACTAAACTGCATTTTGGTCTAAAGCGTAAAACTGTAACAAAATTTTATTTTTATGTACTATCTACAAGTGGGGAACGGAATTGTTGAAAGAGAATGGAGTGTTTTAACACTAGGTTCTCTGGTTCCCTCTGCCTACCCTGCTATATACGGGATACAGCGTAAAGTTAAAAAAAATGTACTATGTACATGTATTTATAAAAATTTACAATATAAAAATATATTAAAAATCAATTGCTGAAGCCAAGCAACAAAGTAGCTGAGAGTGACAAAATACACGAGTCAAAAGTATACTTACCGAAGCTGAACAATAACGATACTAAAGGTTGAGCAATGTCTGAATTTATACTGGGGCATGAAAGATTTAATGCTTTCAGAAGTTTAGTTAGAAAGTAATATTCTTTATATATAAAAATATAAGTTCTTCTTTTTTCTGTGGCTTACAGGAAGATATTTAGTTAAAGGACACAAAAATTAAAAATATAGCTTCACACTGTATCTCGTATATAGCAGTGAAGGCAGAGGAACCTGAGAACCTTAGTATTAAGACAATTGTTCGCTTTTATCATTTCCGTTCCCCACTTTCCGTCGAATTGATGCATTGGTGTGCTGAGTGGTGAACTCAACGCCGCGCTTTGCCTTGTAACCAAGAGCGACGAAATGAAATACCAAATATTAATTATTGTAAATATTTAATAAGTATAAAAATATATATGTTAATAAATTATGTCACTTTTATATAGAAACAAACAAAATATTACTTAACTCAAATAATTATAATTTTAACAAAAAAGAAAATCGAATTTAAGAAAATTCACTAAATAGTACAATTATTACGAATAACTCAAAACTGCTCATCAAATTCTGGTAATTAAATTTAAATGGGACCATAATTCAAAAAAAAGCAAAAATTAGTAAGATTTGTTATTATTTCACGCAAAAACTACTAAAGCTAATATACAAGAGCAACACATTTTTAATCCTCTCGCTGTATCCCTGCATGCAAAGTGCGGTAGGCAGAGGGAACCAGGAGAACCTTAGTGTTAAGACACTTCATTCTCTTTCAACACCAAACCAACACATATGTTACAATTTATAAAGATTTTGTGTAATTTGGCCGTAATATAATATCTAGGTACACACAGGACTATGTCGTTCATAATAATAACAGTAATTTAGTTAAAATTACTATTTTATGTCATAATGAGAGGAGCTATATTTATTATGGTTTACCGATTGTAACCCAACACACGCTCATCGGATTAAAATACAATTATAGACTTTAGCGTTCTAGTAATAAGTTCTGAAATTAGATCAATTTAATTTTCATTCCGGACTTCGATTACAATTTAATTAGGGCTGCCCGTGGCTAGAATTTTTTTTTTCTATATAAAAAATCTATATAAAAAATCAATTGATAATAGTTAAGACTAAACACTGTGACTAAAGAATTAGTCTTCTGATTTTTTGGTAGGAAATTTTATAAACCAATATCAAAATCCTACTAATATTATAAATGCGAAAGTTTGTGAGGATGGACAGATCCTAGTTACTCTTTCATACAAAAACTTTTCAACTTCACGCTGTATCCCGCATTTAGCGGGGTAGGCAGAGGGAACCTGAGAACCTAATGTTAAGACACTCCATTCTCTTTCAACAATTCCGTTCCCCACTTTACGCCGAATTGAGGCATTGCGTGTTGAGTGGCGGAACTCAACGCCGCTATTTATTAAGCTTGTTTAAAAAATATAAACATTTTGTGTAATTTGGCCACAATATATCGATAAGTGTCTATTATATATATAACATAGAATAGTATAAGATAGAAAAACTTAAATCTTTAAAATAATTATTCTCAAACGTGGCAACCCTAAGTATAACGGTTATTACAGAACGTATTATCACTGGCTGCAGTTATGGTCAGTGCATTGAATTTCAACTTTATCACAAGACTAAGCTAATTGAAAGCCTAATTGCTATGCAATTGCGATAGAACAAAGTTTCTACTTGCTACTTGGTCTGTAACTACTTGAAAATTTTGCCAAAATCGATCTTAAAGCTATGCGCATGTATAGTACAGGGTAATTTGACTTGTTAAATATAATACGTATTATTAGGGGTTATTTAAAACACCTATACGTTTAACGCCTGTCGTGGCGCAGAGGCACAAGCGTGCGACTGTAAACGCGACAGGTTGTGGGTTCGATCCCCACTGTAGGAAATGTAAAATTTAGTATTTTCATTTCTTGGGTTTGGTAACAAAGGCAAAGTGCGGCGTTGAGTTCCGCCACTCAACACGCAACGCCTCAGTTCGGTGGAAAGTGGGGAACGAAATTTAAAAAAAAGGAATGGAGTGTCTTAACACTAGGTCCCTCTGCCTACCCTGCTATACGCGGGATACAGCGTGAAGTTAAAAAAAAATTAAACAAATAAATACGATATATCGTGGCACAGTGGGACAGTATCTGCCTGTAGACACGAAGGTTGTAGGTTCGATCCCTTCTTGGATTAATGATAATAGATGTTTCTTATCTCAAGTGGCGCTCAGTCTTCAGATGGAGAACGAGAGATAGTGTCCCGACACCAGGTTCTGATTATCCCACTACGAGAAAAGGGTGACATAGGTGTTTCTCGCAGCAGCCATGGCCCGTGAGAACCTGCATAGTGCAGAAGGTAGGACTCCTTGATCTTCGTTGGTATCATGCATCATAGGATAGAAGTCGCCAATTAAAACTACAGACGACAAATTGCTTGTTGACTTTCGAATATACAATTGTGTTTGATTTTTTTATCTTCACGCTGTATGCCATATATAGCAGGGTAGGCAGAGATAATCTGAGAACCTAGTGTTAAGACACTCCGTTCTCTTTCAACAATTCCGTTCCCCACTTCCGCCGGATTGAAGCATTGCGTGCTGAGTGGCGAAATTTAACGCTGCACTTTGCCTTGTTACCAGACCCAGGAAATGAAAATACTAAATATAATTAAGAATTTTCATTTCCTGCAGTGGATATCGAACCCACAACTTGTCGCGTCTACAAGCACGCTTGTGCCTCTGCGCCATGACAGGCGTTATTGTGTTTGATGTTTCATGATATTTTGTTGTTTTTAATGTCCATGTTATTATTTCATTTAGTGTATTTCATATTTGAATTCTAATTTCTTGATATTAGAAATAATAAAACATTGACATGAAACGCTAAACACAAACCATAACAATTTGTTTGACATTCACAAATAAACATATTGTACACACATCAGTGGTCAATATATTTTATGTTACATTTATTACTTTAACGTTCGTATATTTGCACAATATACGAATTTAAATACTATTCCAATTAAATGATTTGATTAATTTCGCCGACAATTTCTGACGTGGTCAGTTCAAATGTCAATATTAGGCCGCAGACAAACGAATGTTTTGCTATGCTTGATTTTAATAATGAATCTATAATATAAAATAGGTATAGCTTAACGCTTTTTCATGTATAGCAGAAACAACTTAGTGTCTAGGCTCTCTGTTCTTTATTTTCCGTCCGAATTTATGAGGCAATGATACTGATTGCCTTTCATCTGAAGGGTCTCTGCTTAATCTTTTAAGATTTGTGAGTTAGTGTTTTTATGTTTATTGTTATCTATATATCTATATATATAGATAACAATAAACTTCACGCCATAGCCCGCATATAGCAGGGTAGGCAGAGGGAACCAGAGAACCTAGTGTTAAGACACTCCATTTATATGCTGTTATCTATATATGCGGAGTTATTTAGTGTATAATCACTCCATTTTACACTTTGTCTCATTTTATTATTTTAAATTAATGACAAAATATAACATCATCAGTAAAATATATAGTATGGACGAAATAATAAGGACGACATAATAAGGACGCCATAATAAGGACGACAAAAAATGAGCGAAATATGAATAACAACTGGCAAGTCAATGAAAAGAGTAAATCATTACGATTCTTTCGCTGGTTCCATTAAAAGTCACATAAAGACGAACAAATTACTGTAATTAAATGCTTTTACTAATAATTCAGTAATTTGAATACAAAAATGCAGTTTCGGTTGTTTAATCAGATTGCCGTAATTATCGCCGCTCGACTCCAATCATTGTTAATTAACTGCGTGATAAAAACAAATAAGACCTGTGTTTTACATAATGTTGTGTCAGCTTGAGTATTGTTTGTTAAGGTAATGAGTTCGAATCCTGATGAAGAGGGTTTGTGTTGGATATATTGATTCATCTGATTTTTTTTTAATGAGACATTGCGTGTTTAGTAGTGTTAATTGTAACTCAATTTGCCTTTGTCTTATCAGAATATTTTGCATAATCAGTAAAGTCAGTCTGTGATAAAGCTACCATGAAATGAAACAGAACGCTGTTTCATTCAGTCCAGAATGCAGTTCTGCAAAGAAAAACTGGCGAAAAACTCAAAAGTTGCCCTATAAGTTAATAAAGAAAAGTAATATATTCTATATTATTCTTTATATTAACTATAACGCAGACGCAGTGGCACAGAGGCACCAGCGTGCGACTGTAAACGCGACAGGTTGTGGGTTCGATTCCCACTCCAGGAAACGGAATTTTTCATTTCCTGGGCTTGATAACAAGGCAAAGCGCGGCGTTGAGTTCCGCCACTTAGCACGTAATGCCTCAATTCGGCGGAAAGAGAGAAACTGAGTGTCTTAACACTAGGTTCCCTCTGCCTACCCTGCTATGTGCGGGATACAGCGTGAAGCTATGTATGTATGTATATACAGTGACTTAAAATGAAATTCTATTTGTATAGATACTTTGTATGTATAAAAATAATATAAAATGCTTATTGCTCTCGTCAGCGTAACACTGTCTGGATGTGCCTAGAAACGCCAAGCTATCATAGTTTCCAAAGGCAGTTTTATTGAGTCGATTCAGCAATTGATGTTTTGAAATATATCTTTTAACAATAAATTTAAATCCGTATTTAGTATAGAAAATAGTATTTTTCTTTATAATGGAAAATGATCATTTAAGTGCAAATATTTTTTATTACTTCGCTATTATAAGGCAAAGTGAAATATTGGGTGTAGAGAGTGGCTAATCACTCAGAACGCTATTCCTCAGTTTTCGGCGGAAAGTGTAATAGTGTTTGACACTAGGATAATGAAAAATAAATAAATTTAAATATTAAGACTTATTATGTACTAGAATACTACGAAGACTTAAAACAAATAAATAGAGAAATATAACTAAGCTCTTCCTCTTAAAATACTCATAAGATTGATATACATACGAGGTGTGTTCAAAAAGTAAGGTGACTTTGTATTTTTAAGAAAAAATATTTATTGATTCGACGATTTTCCAGAACAATTTTCTTCACTGCTTGAACGTTTTCATCAGTTGTTGACGTGCTTGGGCGTCCAGAGCGAGGCTCGTCATTGGCATCTTCCCGGCCATCTTGGAAGAGTTTGTACCACTTGTAAACATTTTTTTTACTCAGAACAGTTTCACCGTATGCCACTGTCAACATTTTAAGTGTTTCGGAGCACTTTATTTTATTTTTTACACAAAATTTGATGCAAATCCATATTTTTCGATAGCAAGAAATCGCCGAGCACGCAAAACACTTATAACCTTTACGCCTCTCCCAACCAAACAAAAAATGCTATACACTTGAAACTTGGTACAGATGTTCGGGAAGAGTGTACCAACATAACAAAATAAAAAAATCGATAATCGAAAGTACGTTGCCCGCCAAATTTGAAAAGTCACCTTACTTTTTGAACACACCTCGTATATAATTAAGATTTTAACAAAAAAGTACACAGTTTCACGCTGTATTCCGCATATAGCAGGGTAAGCAGAGGGAACCTGAGGACCTAGTGTTAAAACTTCCGTTCCACACTTTCCGCCAAATTGAGATATTGCGTGCTGAGTGGTGGAACTCAACGCCGCGCCTTGCTTTGTTGCCAAACCTAGGAAATCAAAAATTCCATTTCCTGGAGTCGGAATCGAACCCACGACCTGTCGCTTTTACAGTCACATTTTTGTGCCTCTGCGCCACGGCAGACGTTTAGCAACAAAAAATAACTGATTTCAAATAAAACGCTCTAAAAATTAACATTAAGAATAACTCAAAAACTAATCTGTATATCTTATTTAAATTTAAAAGGGATCATATTAAAAGCAATAGCTATGATATAAAAAAAGAATCATCAGGACTTAACAAGAAACACACACAAAAAATACATTCGAATTGATGACCTTCTCCATGTTTAGAGGTCAGGCAAAATAGAAAATGATCACTTTCTATCTTAAATACTTATTAGATTATTATACAAAGTAACTTAAAGCTATAAGCTCTTCCACTAGTAAAAGCAACATTAGCTGCTACAATTAACTGAACACTTTGTTTTAAACATCACACGTCAAAACCATTACCGCTTGAATTATTACGGTACCGCTCATTACCTACGTGAATCGTGAAAATTAGTCTTCATATGAACCTGATATGTCACTGTCAAAGCACATTTGGCTATTATTAAAACATTTACGTTTTCAATTGTTACGTTTAATTTGTTTTTTTAAAACAGCTTCACGCTTTTTCCTGCATCAGAATGAACCAAGTGTAACCTCCTAACGTTTCTTTCCTTCCTTGACGGAACACATCGTCGTGCTGTATCTTGCAAAGGAAGCGAAATTCAAATAGCTTTCTTTTTTTTTAACTTCACGCTGTAACCCGCATTTAGCAGGGTAGGCAGAGGGAACCAGAGAACCTAGTGTTAAAACACTCCGTTCCCCACTTTCCGCCGAATTGAGGCATTGCGTGTTGAATGGCGGAACTCAACGCCGCGCTTTGCCGTGTTACCAAACCCAATAAATGAAAATACTAAATTTTACATTGAGTAGTAAAATAGTATTAAATATAATCATTATCCTAAGCGGGAATCGAATCCACAACCAATCACGTTTACAATTTTTTAAATTTTTAATTATTTTTTTTATTAACCTAATATAATTTTCCAAAGATCATCTGCATCAATATATAGATACATTGGAATACCGTTTGGCTGTTTAATACGATTATATTATGAGTTAATTTTTTTTTCATTTCAACGCTCTGGTAAGATAAAGCAGGATGTAAAATTTGCCCATTCAACACGCAATGTATCTTATTCAGGTTAAAACCGTAGAACCGAGTGTTTTGATCCTAGATTCTCTCTGCTTACACTGCTTTAAGGGATAAAGCGTAAAGCTCAAAATATCGCCAAAATGTGGTGGTTCCGATAGCGGACTACTACATTGTCCTCCTGGAAGGGGTGGTTTGTTTCTTCTAGGTTGGCAACGCCTCTGACAATGCCTCTGGTGTTGTAGATGTTCATGGGCAAAGGTAACCACTTACCATCAGCTGGTCCTTCTGCTCGTTTGTCATGCGTTATCCATAAAAAAATATATATTTAAAGAAACAATCACAATTAACAGTACAAAAAAACAGTTATCTCATACATCACACAATCAAATCCTGCCATATATATACAGTTGATTAACCCCATATTAATTTTGCTTACTTTGGCCTCATCATTAAAAACAGGCGAAATAATTACAAAAGTATACAATAATGAACTGGAATGTTCGATCTCGTAATTTGTAACTCTGTTAATATTGAAAATGACAACGTTTCACATATTTTTGCTCATTTCTATAAAATTATCATTAATGCCATTATCATTAATACATTGACCATGGAGCGTGAAATTTGATTAATGTATGCCATATATAATGATGTTTGGTTTTTTCAATCCTCATGCTGTATTTTAAAATCTTAATTAGGTACTTACTTACTTAACTTTTTACCGCTTATCTAGCCGAAGGTAGTCTGGAGAGACGGAGCACCAAACGCTGGAGGTCCTGCACTCCACCCCTCTTTCGCCTCGTCCACAGTCATTAACACTCTTCATGTCTCAATTCTTCATTCTCCATTCATTCTTAGTGGAGGTATCATTACTATACGGGAGCAAGGAAATTTAAAATGAGATCAGGAGTACCTTAACACTAGTTCTAAAAAGAGGGGATCTAATCTTCCTACTCTACTATATGTGGTATACAGCTTGAAGCTAATTAAATGTATACCGTCAATAAAAAGAAATCTTTGTATAATCTACTAAAAGATCTCGGCCAGTTTAAGAATGATCATAATTTGTATACGGTACTTTTAACGCTATATTCGAAGGCAGCATTAGTAAATTGTTTCAAATTTGGTTAGATAGCTCTCCATCAGCAGCTCAGATTGTGGAGGCGAGCACATTAAAAATTTTTAAAGAGAGTCCTTTAGCTCTACCATGCGATCGTTTCTAAGCAATGCCTTTTTATCCTCTTCCACCTCTCTACAACGTGACGGGCACAGTGAATCCATGGAATGCTAAAGAAGTTCTTTCTCATGTATCATCATATAATTAATTCTTTTGTGCACGTAAAAATACATAGAAAAAAATAAATATAATTTTTAGTTTACAAGGTGGACTTATCTCTAAGAGTACACTACTAGAGAACAGTAATATACATATATAGACATTTATGATATATAAATATATATGAACACCACACTACAAAAAAAAACCATATACATACATGCAAATATTTATAATATATATATATATATATATATATATATATATATACATACAAAAATGTTTAAAAAAAATTGAATTGATTGATTGAATACGGTTGTCATACATATAATCTTAGTCTGAGATCACTGACAACTGTTACAATTTGTAAGTAGATGTTTTTTCAGTTGAGATTTGAAGGAAATTAGGGATGGGCTTTTCTGGATAGAAAAGGATTTCTGTAGGAATTTGGTGATACTCTTCTCATCTCTTCTCATCTAGTCTTCTTGCTTTTTAAGTGACAATTCTCCTGTGTCATCGATACTGTGTTCTCGAAGATTATCCTAGGCCTATCCTACGGTCATCTTCACGACATAAGTATATCTATTTTAACATTTTTTTTTATTTAAAAGATACTTCATAGACAATATACGACTTTGCGATCTATTACTCCAAAAAAGAGAGAACGTTCACTCTGTCAAAATATCTTAGATACATTTAATAAAAAAATAACACCATACGGTGATAGCGTTGTATTTCATAAAAAAAAATTGAATATGAGCCGCAAACAGGATATTTCGTATTATGGTAAAGAATTTGATGTATGCTGTACATACACGTATACGTAAACACGTGATTAGAATTTATAATGGATATTCAACATTCTCTTCACTTTATGTGGTATATTAGAACATACTTTTTTCCAGTTTCATGTCTTTTCATATAGCATAGGCAATTTAGTAAAGGTGGGTAAAGAGAATCTAGTGTGGGTCTATGCTACCTACCGAATACGTATATAATACTAGCTTCTGTTCACGGCTTTGTCCGCGTGGCGTGTTCATAAAAGATATTTTCTTCTTTGTAAATTATAGATTTTATGACATTCTTTATAATCTATACTACCGCAATTATTAATTGAAGTCCGTTCATTACTTTTTGCGTGAAATAGTAACAAACATCCTTACCAACTTTGACATTTATAACATTTGTTGAATTAATAATAAAAAAAAACATCTAACAAAACGTACCGCCCACTAGTCCGTAGTGACCAGAGAGACCATAAACCTAGTGTTTAGACACTCAGTTCTCCACTTTCCACTTTATATTTCTTATCATATACTTATATAAGAAATTTATATAAGGGAAAACACATTCTTCTAAGTAATATCAAGCTTATGAAGCTTAGCTCTATTCATACAAACTGGTGTACAATTCACATTTTAAAAAAATAAAATGTTCAAGAGAAGACATCGTGGTGCAGTGGGATAGCTTCTAATTGTGAACACAATGGTTGTGGATACAATTTCAACTCCATAGAATAATTATATTTTTACCCCCTTCAAAACTGTTTTTTATGTGTTTTACCGCATAACTTTTTGCTGGGTGAACCAATTTTGAAGGTTTCTATTATATGATAGCACATCAATAGTCTCATTTAAATTTAATTAAGATCTTTTTTAATTTATTAAGAGGCAATAATTTTATTTTTTAGAGCATTTTACTTATATAGGTTTTTGTTTTATTATTAGGTATAGTCATTTTAATTTATCCCTGTGAGGGGACGGGGTTAGAATACAATTCCCCTCCGCCGCTGGGTAAAGTCCCGTAAGAGGCGGGTATCCCAGTAGTATGGTGGTAGGAGGTTCGTCCTCCGTCTGGCTCGCTACCAATATCATGTCAAAGACGAACCGCCCAATATCTTATGACGTGTTCCGGTTCGATGGCATGTAAACCAGGTTTTCCCCTTTCCCACCCATCCTTTCCCCAAAATGTGGTGGTTCCGATAGCGGACTACTAAATTATTCTCCCCTTTCATCTGTATCCTCTAGGTTGGCAACGTATCTACAACATCTCTGGTGGTGTAGATGTTCACTGGTGAAGGTAACCAACCACTTACCATCAGGTGTTCCTTCTGCACGTTTGCCATCCGTTATCCATAAAAAAAAAGTTGTTCTACTCTGATAAGAAAAAGCCCGCGAGGCACTGAAAGCGCGACGTTGAGTTGCTCCACTCAAAACATAGTGATACAGATTTTGACATAACAATTATAAACTTAATATAAACGTTGAAACCATTTTATAAAAGGGAATAGAAATACTCGTGTCATATCAAACTGACAACGAAGGTAACAGTTAATAAATTATACTGTCGCAAAAATAAATAACGCGAAATAAACATTTTATGTGTTGTCTCACCAAAACCCATAAACTAACACGTCCACCAAAACGCATCTAACCCCAAATTGTTAGATTTATGATCTAAGTAAAGACAGGTTTATTTCAGTTTGCGTTTTCGTTGCGGTTTACGACATTTTTTAATCTATTTACGATGGTATGATAATAATAGAAAGAAAAAATTTTCGATTTTTGCTTCTCTTGCATTGTGACCTTGAACGTAGTGTCAATAACTGTTTTCACTTTTTTTTTAGCTTCACGCTGTATCCAGCATACAACAGGGGGAACCTGAACCTAGTGTTAAGACACTGCATTCTCATTCAACATTTCCGTTCCCCACTTTCCGCTGAATTGAGGCAATGCGTGTTGAGTGGCGGAACTCAACGCCGCGCTTTGCCTTAATACTTAATACTTGAATAGTGTCTAACATTTGTGGTAAATATTATATTTTAATTATTTCTATTTTTGATATTATGGAATGTTTTTAAAAGAGAATTTCTTCAAGTGTCCAAAATAACGTTTTTATACTTAATATTAGACATGTGAAAGTACCTAGTGTTAAGACACTGCATTCTCATTCAACATTTCCGTTCCCCACTTTCCGCCAGATTGAGGCATTGCGTGCAGTGGTGGAACTTAACGCCACGCTTTCCCAAAATATAGTAGGGAAACTAAGGTAATTTGCTCAGAATGTCAATCAAGGTCAATGTTTTAACGTTATAGTTGTATGTTCAACTCCCATTTAGGTAAATGTTATGTAGTGTTTATATTTTATCCTTTGTCATTTCCTAAGCTTAAGCTATTAAATTGTTAACCTATCTTATGAATGAATCCATACATCTGTGGGACAGCGTATGTCTAACTAAGTAAACACGATGAATGTAGGTTCGAAATAATGATGTTTAAATTATTTTCGTTTCTCTGCCCTAAATACTATTTAATTTTTTGCTCTAGTGTTAAATTCTGCCATTAATCACACAATAACATATATCGAATGAAAACGAAAAGTAGAACGGAGTGTATGTGCTTCCCCGAAAAAATTAAAGCTTGTCTTTTTTTTTCTATATATACATACAAACATACATAGCTTCACGCTGTATCCCGCATATAGCAGGGTAGGCAGAGGGAACCTAGAGTTAAGACACTCCGTTCCCCACTTTCCGCCGAATTGAGGCATTGCGTGGTGAGTGGCGGAACTCTACGCCGCGCTTTGCCTTGTTACCAAACCCAGGAAATGAAAATTTCTTTCTATATATATATTTTAAAATTTTCTAACTTTTTACATTTCCTAAGCGAAGAATTCTCTATTTTATTATCCTCGTTTGCTTTCATGTAGCAATATTCTTGTTGCAAGTATAAGCAACACACTGTTAGGTAATTTATCTTACAATGGTCAAAGAGAGGTCGGTCAAGAAATACATTGTTCATGTCATGAACACATGTTCGATGAAGTCCACACTGAAAGCCTTTGGTAGCGTATACTGAAATTGTATATGTTTTTTTGTGTGGTAAGAGTGTTATTTTTTCTATGAAAAATCATATATGCAATATTGAATTATATCTTTGGTTTTCCGTTCCTCACTTTCCGCCGTATTGAGGCATTGCGTGCTGAGTGGCGGAATTCAACGCCGCGAAGTGGGGAAAGGAATAGTTGAAACAGAATGGAGTGCCTTAACTCTCTGGTTCCCGGTTCTCTCTCTGGTCTGTTCTCAGGTTCCCTCTGCCTACCCTGCTATATGCGGTATACCGCGTGGGGTTAAAAAAAAATTGGTTTTTACGAGTTTTAACCGATTTAATAAATGATAGAGATAATTTTTTTTTGTACCCTATGACTTTTTACTGGGTGAACCAATTTTGATGATTCTTTTTTATGTGATAGTGGTTCTGATGTGGTTTCATTCAAATTTAGTTAAAATTTGACGAGTAAGTTATGAGTTAAATAATAATGAATTTATTTTTAGTGTATTTTAATTGAAGTCGATTTTCTTTTTCTTAGCCTTTTATCTTTAATCTAGTTATTATATAAAAAGCCATCAAAATTAGTTCGTCCAGAAAAAAATTATAGAGAAACACATAAAAAAACAACAGAATTGAGAAACTTCTTTTTTCAAAAAGTCGATTAAATATGTATTATATATAAAATATAACTTAAATTCTCAAGCCAAAGAAGTAAATATAGATAGTATTAAAAAATTTCATTTCACTCATTAAGCACGGCAAAGTTCCAAAGCGTAGTGTACGGTCAGAATGCATCGTCAAAATTATGTTCTTCTGACTTCAAGCTAAATACACTAAAAAGTAACATTATTACAAATAACTCAAAAACTACTCGTCTGATCTTAACCAAATTTAAAAAACATCAGAAGTACTAGCTATCATTTAAAAAAATAATCATCAAAATTGGTTCACCCAATAAAAAGTTATACCATAACATAAATAGAGAATGGAGTGTCTTAACACTATATACTCTGATTCCCTCTGCCTACCCTGCGGGATACAGCGTGAGGTTAAAAAAAAAAGACCAAACTTGAGTTCCTCTTTTTTTTAAATTGGTTAAAAATACCTAAATATATATAATACATATTCTAGAGATTCAGGAGCCAAAGTAGTAGATATATATTAAATAATTTCATTTCACTCATTAACCACGGCAAAGTTCCAAAGCGCAGTAACGTAGTGTACGGTCAGAATGCATCATCAAAATTATGTTACATAGCGCTAACTACTTAACATTCGAGTTTCTAATTGTACTGAATTAAGCAACGTAATGACGCCTTTGTTGGTTAATACGTCTTTGAACAACTTCGTGTGTAATAATAGGTTTAGGTTCAAATCCAATATAGGAGATACTGCTATTAATCTTGTTAATATTATAAAAAAAGCAGCTTCACGCTTTATCTCGCATAGGTAGGCAGAGGGAACCTGAGAACCTAGTGTTAAGACACTCCGTTCTCTTTGAACAATTCCGTTCACCACTTTCCACCGGATTGAGGCATTGCGGGCTGAGTGGCGGAACTCAACGCCGCGCTTTGCCTTGTTACCAAAGCAAGGAAACTAATTATTATATAAAATCGAACCCACAACCCCGCGTTTACAGATGCACGCTTGTGCCTCTACGCCTCGACAGGCGTTTTAAAGACATAATAATAATAATAACTTCACACTGTATCCCGCATATAGCAAGCTAGGCAGAGGGAACCTAGTGTTAAGACACTTCGTTCCCCACTTTCCACCGAATTGAGGCATTGCGTGCTGAGTGGCGGAACTCAACGCCGCGCCTTGTTACCAAACCCAGGAAATGAACATATTAAGCTTACATTTCCTGGAGAGGGAATCGAACCCACAACCTGTCGCGTTTACAGTCGCACGCTTGTGCCTCTGCACCACAACAGGCGTTTATATTATATTTAAATTATTCTCATTTCTTTACTCTAATAATATGAAAGGCAGTATTACGAGGGCGGTCCGATAAGTACTTAGCCTCTCCGCCCGATGGCGCTACTATCGCAAGAAGTATTTACTGTCTTGTAGAACATTCTCATAGACGGCTACTGTCAAAATTTTAGTCGAATAGGACTTGTAGTTTTGTTTTTAGCGCGTGTAGAAGCGGGCGTGTGGGCGAATTTTAGAAAAATGGAAAAAGAACAATATCGGTCGGTGATTCGATTCTTGTTTGTGGAAGGGAAATCACGCAGCGAAATCAAAGAACGCTTGGATGCTGTGTACGGTGACTCTTCTCCTTTGATGGCGACCGTCAAAAATTTCTTTAATGAATTTCAACGTGGTCGCACGTCAGTTTTTGATGAGCCACGCCCCGGTGCCCCGAAAACGGCTACTGCGGAGAAGAACGTTACAAAAATCTATGACCTTGTATTGGCAGACCGCCGATTGAAGGTACGCGAGATAGCCGAGACAGTAGGCATCTCAAAAGACCGCGTGGGTCATATCCTGCACGAAATTTTGGGCATGAGAAAGCTGTCGGCGAGATGGGTGCCGCGTTTGCTCACTCCGGACAACAAGCGCAACCGTGAAACCACTTCAGAGCAGTGTTTGACGCTCCTTAAGCGCAATTCGAAGGAGTTTCTTCGTCGTTTCGTGACCGTCGACGAAACATGGATCCACTGGTACACTCCAGAGACCAAGGAACAATCGAAACAGTGGACTTCACCCGGTGAACGTGCTCCCAAGAAGGCAAAGACTGTGCAATCGGCAGGAAAGGTGATGGCCACCGTTTTCTGGGATTCACAAGGTGTGATCTACATCGACTACCTGGAGAAGGGCAAAACGATCACAGGGCTGTACTATGCCGAATTATTGAGCCGATTTGACGCCGAATTGCGGAAAAAACGGCCGCATTTGGTGAAGAAAAAAGTGCTCTTCCACCACGATAACGCACCGGCTCACACTTCCGTCGTCGCCAGGGCCAAATTGGTCGAATTGGGCTACGAACTGCTGCCCCATCCACCGTATTCCCCAGATTTGGCCCCGTGCGACTATTATTTATTTCCTAACTTGAAAAAGTCACTCGCCGGGCAGAAATTTAAGTCGAATGAGGAGGTTATAGCCGCCACGGAAGCCCACTTTGCAGACCTCGAGAAAACGTATTTTTCAGACGGGTTAAAGAAGTTGGAGCATCGCTGGGAGAAGTGTAACGAGTTAAAAGGAGACTATGTCGAGAAATAAATCGCCACTTTTCAAAAATTTTCGTTTGCTTTTTGGTAGGCTAAGTACCGGACCGCCGCTAGTTATCGGACCGCCCTCGTAAGCTTCGATTTTCACCAAACAAAAGTGGAGAACGGAGAGTCTTAACACTAGGTTCTCTGTGACTACCTTGAAACTAAAAAAAGAGGGAAATTAGTTATTTATCATTACATACTAACGCCTGTTGACGCGCAGAGGCACAATCGTGCGACTGTACGCGACAGGTTGTAGGTTCAACTCCCACTCCAGAAAACGTAAAACATTAGTATTTTCATTTCCTGGGCTTGGTAACAAGGCAAAACGCGGTTTTGAGTTCCACCACTGTGGGGAACGGAGTGTCTTAACACTAGATTCTCAGGTTCCCTCTGCCTACCCTGCTATATTCAGGATACAGCGTGAGGTTAAAAAAAATCATTAGTTACTCTACTAAAATGGTATACGAAAAATATGCGTAAAGACGGAAAAACGGTAAATGCACCGTAATGGAAGCTCGTTGAGTTGATTTAAATGCTTTTGTTCTAAATAAAGGATACTTAGGTCTTGTTAAGTGGGTACTGTATACAAAAAAGTTATTATGGGCGTTGTTTTTTTGAATTAACCTTATGTATTATGTTGAGTACTCGTTTTAGAAATGTGAAAATGTACTTTACAAGCCTTTTCTGAATGTTTCTTGGTTAAATCTAAATGGCCTGTCTTGGCGCAGAGGCACAGGCGTGCGACTGTAAATGCGAAAGGTTGTGGGTTCGTTTCCCACTCCAGGAAATGGAATTTTTCATTTCCTGGGTTTGGTAATAAGGCACAGCGCGGCGTTGAGTTCCTCTACTTAACATGCAATGCCTCAATTCGGCGGAAAGTGGGGAATGGATAGTCTTAACACTAGGTTCTCAGGTTCCCTCTGCCTACCCTGCTATATGCGGAATACAGTGTGAAGCTATGTATGTTTGTATGTAGTTTTTATGAATGTATTAGATTAATATAGTGCTAGATTGATCTATTTTCGTTTTCCTGCTCTGGTAAGAGAAAACATGGCGTTTAGCTCTGCGACTGGACACTTATATCAAATACCGGTGGAAACTAAAGAACTGTTCGACAATAAGTTCTATGTGACTTAAAAACATGTAAAGCTCTAAAAAGCTATTAACTAGTTAATTTATTTTGGGGGAACGGAGTGTCTTAACACTAGATTCCCTCTGCATACCCTGCTATATGCGGGATACAGCGTGAAGATAAGTATGTAATTTATTTTGAATTTTTCATATACTTATATTATTGTTTGTGTGGAATTTATGATTGTATATTTATAGTATATGTATTTCGACTGTACGAGTATATCTCATAATATCGAATAGTTTCTCTTTCCCGTAGATATTTCGAGAATCATACATGCCAAATTTCAGCTTTCTACATACAGTAGTCTACTGAGTTGTTAATCAAAGAATTTTAATAAGTAAAATAAGTAAATTTATATATATACAGAATGTCATGACACTAAGTTCTTTCGGACCACCCTACTAAGCGTAAAGCTGTAAAGAAAACTATATAGAAGAAATATATTTTATTAGTCTAGAATATCTGTTATTGTGAATAATCGTTTCCACGATAAAAGTTTCAACGTATCTATATAAATATTTGAAATACTTGCGTTACTCAGTGACAGGTTGATACAGACGAAACTACTGACCATATAGAGCTGAAATTTAGTGTGTACACTCCTTGGAAAGTACAAGGAAACACAGAGAGATTTCTCAAAAATTCTACCAATACAGGAAAAAACGGAATGTTAAATAATTTAGTCCAAGCAAACAATGTCGCGGAGTACTAATAATATATGTCCAGGCATAGAACAACTAAAACACAAGACATAATATAATCAAATGAATACATATTAAACACTATACTGAAGTCATATTGAATATTTTTCACAAAGCAGCGTCAAAATATTCAGAATACCTCAACATAAAGCTTTTTGATATTATTCAAAGAGATAAGATCATCAATTATATTGAGAGTGTAGTAATGGAATATACAATTTCCTTCCCATTTCGATATTCACTTTGACGCCGTATAATACCGTACAACGATATACTTTGAGATGTCGTCTCTAGCAGGTTAGACGTGGATTTTAAAATTTAAAGTAATATTTTAAAATTAAATAGCTGAAAGGTGTGCCGAAAGTCACAAAATATTATTTTTTTGTAAAAATGACTTGTTTTTTACCTATTTTTTAAACGTTTAGCTGATTTTTTCAAAAAGTGTCTTGACAATCCGTTCCCCACGTTCCGCCGAATTGAAGCATTTGTGCTGAGTGGCGGAACTCAACACCGCACTTTACCTTGTTATCAAACCCAGGACATGAAAACTTCCATTTCCTGGAGTGGGAATCGAACTCACAACCTGTCGCATTTACAGTCACACGCTTGTACCTCTGCGCCACGACAGGCGTTAAAAATCAATTTAAATATAGTTCCTCCAAGTGTGGATTGAACCCTCAACCTATCGTGCGTTGGTGATTCAGACGTCCCACTACTATAAGATAGCCTTAATAAAGCTGAAATTAAATTAAAAAATGTTGCAAAATTTATTTTTAAGTGTTATCTTTTACATTTAAAATGAATAATGGCGCAGTTAAAATGCAGAGGAACATTTAAATTTATTAGATATAAATTACCATTTCGATTTTCTGTGGCATTGGTGTCCTAATTCAAATAAGGATGCGCGAAATAAGAGTTGCGAAATATAATTAAAACTGCATATTTATCCAATAATATAAATGTATTATCCCACTCCAGGAAATGTTAGTATTTTCATTTCCTGGGTTTGGTAACAAGGCAAAGCGCGGCGTTGAGTTCCGCCACTCAGCACGCAATACCTCCTACGTCCTCCGCGGAAAGTGGGGAACGGAATTGTTGTAAGAGAACGGAGTGTCTTAACACCAGGTTCTCAGGTTCCCTCTGTCTACCCCGCTATATGCGGGATACAGCGTGAAGATTAAAAAAAAAAGAAAAAAAAATTATTAAAAGCTTCTCTAAAGCGTAGCATGTGGTAGTTTGAACAGTCAGTCAAACGCTATGTTAGTTTAGTTATGTTTAAACGCTAGGCTCTTGCCTATTTTACCACTTTCACTGCCTAATCTCTTCATAGTTCTCCAGGGGTTTCTCGCATTTTCTACGTGATCTCTCTTTAACATAATCGATAATATGTTTAAAAATGGTTATCTACGATGTTATAATCATCTCTTGCCACTCACTCTTGACTTATGTTTTCAACATTTATTAAGATTTTACAAGTAGATTTTATGTTATTCGTAATAATTCATCATTTTATTTGAATTCTTTTTTGTTGTTAAAATTTTGAATAACGCCTGTCGTAGCGCACAGGCACAAGGGTATAACTGTAAATGCGATTCCAACTCCAGGAAATGTAAAAGTTTAGTATTTTCATTTCCTGGGTTTGGTGACAAAGTAAAGCGCGGCGTTGAGTTTCGCTATTACGCACGCAATGTCTCAATTCGGTGGAAAGTGAGGACCGGAGTGTCTTAACACTAGGTTCCCTCTGCATACCCTGCTATATGCGGGATAAAACGTGAAGCTAAAAAAAAAAAAAATATTTTTAAATAATTGAACCACTCCATACAAAGATATACCATTTCACAAACAACTGACCGCTACCCTACTCCCCACAGTATCAATTTTTTAATCTCAAATCGAGAAATCGGGGTGACATTTTCACATTTATGACTATAAATTGCATACTCCACAGTGATCGACGTTGAGATGCAATCGTTTATTCCACACGTAACCGTCTATATCGTATATCGAGTTAGCCTATTTCGTATGTCGATTTTGAATATGCAAAGAGAATGTTTAGGGTACATATTGGAAATTACTACGGCATGTTACTTTGTAACGTTTGGTACTATTTAATGAACATTTGGTAAATTGTTGCTAGATTAATGGAAGGGGAGGATTGAAAAATAGACGCATATGAGTTTTTAAGTAAGCTATCTTAAACATGTCGTATTCAAAAGAAAGTAGCTGCACGCTATATACCGCATGACAAGGTAGTTAGAATGAACCTAGTGTCTAGACACTCCTTTCGCTGCTTTCCGCCCGAATTCGAGACATTGCTAGTGAAGTGGCGGATCTCAACGCGGCGACCTATTTATAAATACTTATAGGTTAAATTTTATAAAGAAGACCTATTTATATACATTTGTAAATATAAATGTATAAATTTCAGTATATCGTAGGGATTTCAAGTTACAATCATTGTAAATGTACCACTCTCTAGAAATATTTTTTCTTATTATATTATAATGAAAGAACTTCAGAAGCTGAAGGGCACCTTCTGTCTATTAATTCAAAAAGCCAAAGAAGTTATATGAAACAAAAAGTTTTTATGTCATTGGTAGCAAAACCTAGTGTTAAGATACTTTGTTCTCCCCTTTCTATCCGAGACATAGCAGCTACAGTGGCAAAACTCAACGTCGTATTATCTTAACAGCAGGGTTGAGTAAAATAATTCTTTCAAGGCGGGTCCCAACTCACAACTATCGTATGACTCCTAGACGTCTATATATATATACTCGTATATATACATTTCTCAATATTTCCCAGTATTCTATGTATCCTACTGTTTGAATAAGCAATTTTTTTTATTTGTTTTAGCTTCACGATATAGCATTTAGCAGAGTAGGCAGAAGAAACCTGAGAACCTAGTGTTAAGACATTTCGTTCTCTTTCAATATTTCCGTTCCCCACTTTCCGCCGGATTGAGGCATTACGTGCTAATGGCGAAACTCAACGCCGTGCTTTGCCTTGTTACCAAAGCCAGGAAAATGTAAATACTAAATATTGTTTGAAATTTTCATTTCCTGAATTGGAAATGGAACTCACAACCTTCTTTGCAGGCTTACAGTCGCACGCTTGTGCTTGCACCACGACAGGCGTTATATATTTTTTTATAAAGATAAATTAATAAAAAACCACTGTCCTCTCCCTATTAAGATATAATTATTCATAAATAAACCAATAAACTGCAAAATCAAATACACAAATTTACGTTACATTTCCACAATCTCACGTAACAAAACAGGGCGCATTATCTAAAAGGCGTGTGTTATAGCCACTAGCAAACTACGTTAATCTGCTATCCGATATAGATCAGTATTCGACAGTCCTGATATTCTGATTATTTTAGATTCAGTCGAAATTTCTGAAACATCGCAAAACGTGGATAGTTGAACTGGAAATTAATTGGTAGCATAAGTAAGAAAATTATTTAGTAAAACATAAGGCAAAAGTCGTTGTAGCCTTAGCGTAGCTATGGGCTGGGCGGTTCGATTCTCACCCAGGAAACGACTTTTTTTAACTGCGCTTTTAACCCGCATATAGCCGAGTAGACAGAGGAATCGAGACCCAGTGCTGGGTGACACTGTTCTCTTACTGGGTCAATTTTGTCTACTTCGCCGAATGGAGGCATTGCGTGCTGAGTGGCGGTACTCAACGCCGCGCTTTGCCTTATTAATTTCAAAACCCAGGAAATGAAAATACTAACATTTCCTGGAGTGGAATTGAACTCACAACCTGTCGCAGTTTTACAGTCGCAAGCTTGTGCTCCTGCCCCACGACAGTTAATGAAAAATTAAATGAAAATATTAAATAATATTTAGTATTTTTTATTTCTCGCTCTGATACCAAGGCAAAGCGCGGGCGTTGAGTTCCGCCACTAAGCACCCAATGCCTCATTTCGGTGAAATATAGGAAACGAAAATGTTAAGAATAGGGTCTTAGGTCTTAACACTAGGTTCTCTGGTTCCCTTTGGGTTACTACTACTATGTGCAAGGGGATACAAAGTGAAGCTAAAAACTTGTGAACGGAATGTCTTAACACTAGGTTCACTCTGACCATCTTTGCACGTAGGAAAAATGAAGTAGCAACTATAAACAAAATTCTCCATTCAAAAAAAAAAAAAATTTGAAACACAAAATAAAGTATTCAACACTAAAAATTCTTATCGAGTAGCGAACGAAATGACTAAATTCGATAAAAACGTTTACGTATAGAATACGTCTCGACGACGACAACTACGTAGACGCTGATCACGTCGGCTGCTCTGAATCTTCAATACGCCGCATACCCATTGCATTTCCCGATACTGGCGCTTATGTGACGCTAAATCGGAATTCTGAACGATGAAAACATGTACGGCAATAATTTTGCTGAATCTTTTTCGAGGTAACAAGGTATATTATAAATTTTGTTGAATATTTCTTGGATGTTAGGTGCCAAAAGATTTTTATTGTGTAGTTATATGAGGGTTGGATTAATAAAGTGTAACGTATGGAAGAATTAACTCAATTCGGCGGAAAGTGGAGAACGGAATTGTTGAAAGTACGGAGTGTCTTTAACATTAGGTAAACATAAACTTGCGTTTGTGTCACCTGCTGGTTTGTGATCATCGCGCGCCCACCCCGTGTAACACCAGAGAAGTTACAAGCATTTTGCCGGCCTTCAAGGTGTAGGTAGGTGCGCTTTTTGAAGCTACCCATGCCTTGTAAGCCTGAAAACACTGTCGCAGATATATTCCACACTCATATATTTCAAATATGAAAAATGCCTATACACATGATATAAGCGAAAACAAACAAATTAAGATATTGCTATTTAATATTGTATTTTGAAAAAATATTATATTTTTCTTGCTACGAGTAGTTAATACATAAATGTTACACTGTCTCACTGTTTCCCACAGATGTATATCTTCGTCTCTTTTTTGTGTCGTTTTTTCGTTACACGATTTTAAACTAATTTCATTAAAAAACTAAAATAGATACGGTAAAAGTAAAAAACATAAATACAGAATTTACACACACACCTTAATTTAAAAAATATCTACCCCCCAAAAAAAAGCATTTTTAGTTATCAATTTATATTAATGCCTGAACCTGAATATAATGATATATATCATTATTTTGGTATAATGTACATTTTGTTCATATCATTCATCATAACAGGGTTATGACAAAATCAGCTAATCAAACACGTCGATTAAGGATTTGGTACTTTGCAAAAACATGCGGTAATTACTATCATATATTTTAATCTATACATATAAATAAAATTGAAATGTCTGTTTGTACATAAACATACACATAGCTTCATGTGCTAGAACCCTGCACATAAAGCAGGGCAGGCAGAGGCACTCTAGAGTTAAGGGGCACTCCGTTCCCACTTTGGCTGAATTGAGGCATTGCGTGCTGAGTGGTGGAACTCAACGCCGTACTTTGCCTTGTTACCAAAACCCATTCTGTTTTGATATATATATATATATATATATATATATATATATATATATATATATATATACTAAATGTTGTGCGATGGAAAAACCAAGCTGTTTTGTCAAAAAAAAAACGATACGTTAACTGTAGAAGTGTGTAAAATCCCTTAAGTCAGATTTGAACTCTCTATCATCGTGTTTAGAGAAACGCATCTACTGCATCTCAATAGCCTTTCCATACATTTTATATTGAAAAAAACAATCAACGGTATAAAAGTAGTCTATGATTAATTAATTACGTATATGCATAAAAATATAATTGTTGCTAATTGAAGGTGAATCGTGAATCAACCGGATATGTTATATATGTATATTATAAATTATACTAGTTAAGCGCCCCTGGGCGGCTTCAATCGTAGTCAATATCAAACCATACTACATATTACAGTGCATAGTGCGCATATGTCTGCCTAAATATTCTTTTTAATAAAAAATATACCATGTCCTTTTAACCTCTAAGAATATGTGTTCAAACTTTATGAAAATCGGTTTATTACTCTTAACTCTTACCTCTTACCGACGTTGAGTTCCGCCACTTAGCACAGCCAATGACTCAAATGACGGAGTGTGTGGGAAACAGAAATCTTAAGAGAACGGAATGTCTTAACACTGATTTCTCAGATTCCCTGTGTCTACCCTGCTATGTGCGTTATAGCGTGAAATTAAAAATAAATATCTTTTTAAACGCTAAATAAATTCTCTAACAATAAGAAAGTTATAAATATTTATATACCTCTAAGGTAAAATAAAAATCCTTTAACAATTCTACATTGATTCATCTATAGGAAACGGGGAGCACGGGTATCGATGTTATCAATCATTTTTATTGAAGCCGGAGTAAAACAAATCATTTTTCCTATTGTCTATGAGAACTGTATAGAATAAAATAATTCTAGATATCTCTTTACGTTTTATTAACAGAGAGCTTAGTGATAAAACACTCTGCAATTTCTGTCTTTTTTTTATTGATACCAGAGATTTTGTTTGTGATTTTACATAAAAGTGACTGTCAAGCCAATAGTAGTGTGTGTAATATTTATCTATATATAAATACATGAAGCAAAAACTTTGGATCCCTTTTTACGAAAATAACGCGGGAACCGCCCAAATTACACACGTCTAATATACATAGTTTCCAAAAAGTAAAAATTTGGATTGCTATATTCAAATGTTTATACGTTTTCTAAAAATGTATATTTTTTACAATTTTACGCAGCAGGGTAGCCAAGGAGAAACTACGGTCAAGGCATTTTGTTCTTCTTCGTTCTTATTTCTGTCTGAATTCAAGACGTAGAGAATTGGCGGAACTCAACACCGAGTTTTGTCTTAATATTTAAGAACAAAAAAAACAACTTCATTTCAGCTTCATCTTGTAAAGCAAGGTAGTTATAGAAATCAAAGAGAAAGTCTAAAAGAAGTGTCATGATATTTCGTTCTCTACTGTTCACCCGAATTAGGGGCAGTATATAGTATAGATATTATGATACGAGTATTATGATACGGAGCTCAACACCGCGTCCTGTTAATATTTTTCATGTCATCAAATTTTCTTTATTCCAAATCCTTGATCCAAACAAATGCTTTGTATCTATTTATATAATAAAACCAAAGCATCCATCTCAACACATCCGGGCATCTATTACCCGAGTGGACACTTCCCAAAGGTATTAATCATTTTTATAGGACGGACGCTATTATTGATTGCATTGATAAAAGTAACATTAACTCGGTCAGGTCGTTACTCGCCTCGTAACCGGTTTGAAGATTGATGGTCCCAAGTTTCGGTTATTAACTAATAATTTGGTTAAGTATTATATAAATTACATTGTAAATTTAATATTGGTTGCAGAATTTGAAATATTAGGTGTTAAGTCGCGGAATTTAACACCGCTATCTGTCTTTTTGGTGTGCAGATATTTTTCCGAGTGGGAATCGAACCCCTAATAGTTATGGGTTCGATTCACACACATTTACAATTAAATAACACAGACAATGACCTCTATAGATGAAATTATTCAATGCACTCTTTATGCCATTTTATATTATAGTTATTACCATTATTCAATCTCATAGTAGAGCATTTAAAAATAAAAAAAATTCTAAAGCAGCTTCTCATTTTTTCTAACATAGAAGGGTCGGTAGAGAGAAGCTAGTAACGCGACACTCCGTTTTCCGTATTCCACTTAAAAAAAAGAAATTGCATGTTAAGTGTAGTAGCACAACGTATTTAGCCTTTCTAAAAGCTTGGCAAAAAAAAAAATATATAAAAATTATAACCATTACCCCAAATAGTAGAACTCAACCATCGCGTTTACAGTCTAACAGTATCTACTTTTATAAATTTTAACTTTAGATCATAGTTAAAAATATATTTAGAATATATGTTTGTAAAATAGCGCGGCGTTGAATTCCGCCACTCAACACACAACACCTCAATTCGGCGGAAAGTGCGGAAATCTTAATAAATGGAGTATCTTAACATACATACATAGCTTTCTGCTGTATTACGCATATAGCAGGGTAGGCAGGAGGAACCTAGTGTTAAGACACTCCGTTCTCCACTTTCCGAAGAATTGATATTGCGTGCTGAGTGGCGGAATGCAACGCCGAATTATCTTAACAAAAATATATAATATTTAAAATTCTTCAATAACCAGAGCTAGATTAATATTTTGCGATAAGAAGTTAAAAGTAAAGAGCTCTTTGACAAGTCTCCCGCTCATAAGTAATTATTTCACTGAGCCGCCATTTAAATTACGAATTTATATCTAGATGATATTTTAGTACTAAACGAGTACCTACTATGTTTTTTAGTAATAAAAATTGATTAAAGTAGTATGAAGTGTTTGGACAGTGGAGTTAATGCATTTAAGGGGCCCTTCTTATGTAGGCATTTGGATAGTAAGCCCCACGTTACCTCGTTCTCCCCCTGCAACGCGATAGGCCCGGAATTTGCACGGTGAATCCATAGAATGCAACTTTACGCTTTATCCAGTATATCAGGATAGTCTGGTCAACGGCGGTCTTTATCTTACCAGAGTTTGTCTTACCATGAAAATAAATTAAATATATATTAAGGAATAATGACTAAAGAATATTTATTATTTATATTGATTGGTTCGATATTCCATATGATTTGATGGATAGCTGGCGGGCGATACTATAATAAAAAACATAAGGAGGCAGGATATATAAATAGCGTGCGTCTCATCTTGGTGAGCTTTCGCCTATACATATTGCCTATTAAAAAAACAGAAACAAAAGGCACGGGCAAGTGCGAGCCCGTGGATGTAATTTAACTCATAAAAAAAAAAAAAACTTTCGCCTGTGCGGCATTCGAAGGTGGTGATTATGACACTACTTCTTTGGACTCGGCTTCCTTGACATATATTTATCATCCCAAGTATAGAATCGAACCCAGAACCAATCGTGTTTACAATCAGACATTGTTACTGCGCCACGATGGTCTCAGCCTTCCATATTTCATATTTTCCATTTTGTTTTAATAATCTTCATGGATACGAGCTATGCATCTATAATATGAGTATGAGTACAATTTCATTCCCATTTCTATTTGCGTAAAATATTCACAAACTAAAGAAACCAATACAAGCTTAATGTTATTACGCAAAATAGGAAGTGGTGCAATAAAATTGAACGAGTAATTTTTTTAGATTGAAAGTATATATATTGTGCAATATAGTTCTGGGTTTGGTAACAAGGCAAAGAGCGGCGTTGAGTTCCGCCACTCAGCACGTAATGCCTCCATTCGACGGAAAGTGGTGAACGGAATTGTTGTAAGAAAACGGAGTGTCTTAACACTAGGTTCTCAGGTTCCCTCTGCCTACCCCGCTATATGCGCGATACAGCATGAAGTTAAAAAAAAATAGTTACATATATGGAACTGTAGTACACGGTTATGAGTGGTTACACTTTAAACTATACGACTGGGAACATAGTAAAGAGTCATTATTTATATATATATGTATATACATGTATCTTTGTATCTGTATTTAATTGACTCCAGGATTTCAAAAGTATGCAAATACTATATAAATATATATTTTATTTATTTATTTATTTATTTATTTATTTATTTATTAAGACATTTACAGTCCAGTTGTTAGTAACAATAGAAACTTAAAACTACTATTAAAAATCTATATACTAGTTTACTACCTATTTACTCAGCCTTGTTTGCCTCACCACTACACCAACAAAATGCTCTAGCATAGGTTCGGCGTGCTTGGCACTGAACATTTTCAGAATTCTGTTAGGACTGTTCCGCGTTCTGTTTAATAAAGACGCGGTCCGCTTTCTCAAAATCGCGAAAAAGGCATCGGTCTTCGCTTGGTACTCAGCAATGGCAAGTCATAATCGAGGAGCCAGGTCTCCTGTAGGGCTACGATGTCAGCGCAATCACATAGATTCTTTACACATTCTAAAGATCTTTTAAACCCTTTACAATTAAACGACACTAACGTACTTTTATTAACCATCGTAATTTAATGTCTTTTTTTTAATAATATTGGAAGACATGATTTTTTTTTTCAAGGAATATATTTTTTCTACTTGTTTATTATTTAGGGTCGGCATAGTGGACCAGACTTCAGATTAATCTAAGTATAGAAATCAAAACTTCTATTCTCTTTGAATAAGAGAAACTACAATATTGTGTTTCAATTTTCATTGCCAACTTTTCCAAATATGGTAAAAATATAATCAAAAGCCATACAATCCTAAAAACTATCGCATTTGAATATTTGAAAAGATCTGTACATTGCACGATCTCTCTATACACTTAAAGTACTAATTTAGTAGTCTAGAGGTACAATCGTAAATACTCTTCTCTCACCGAAAGTTCAACGTTCTTCACGAATCGTTAAACTTTCACTTTATAATAAAGAACTAATGCTGAAACGAAAGGGAACGTGATTAAATTACTAACTGTTTCCCAGTTTCCCTAAGTTTGTCTTTTTATAGACAAACAAGAATAACTAAAGGTACTGTGGCTATCGTGGCTTAGTCGAGATACTCCTATCCTAACTCCTTCCTTTAACAGAATACTACGGTTAGGAATCAGGAAAATATATATTTTTTCATTAAAACTGTTTCCAAGGCCTAGTTAGACAGAGTGCAGCGTTTAGTTCCGCCATTCACTACAAAATGTATCAAAAATAAGGGAAAGGAAAAAGCCAAGTTCTTATCCAACAAACTGAAAAGGAGGCATATACGATTACATATATTGTAGAATAAATAATATGAATTTATGCAACAATAGCATATAGATAAATTTAGTAAAATTACGGTGTTGAGTTCCGCCACTCAGCACACAATGCCTCAATTCGGCGGAAAGTGGAAAACGGAGTGCTTTAACACTAGGTTACAGCGTGAAGCTATATATGTATGTAGTAAAATTAAAACAAATACTAATAATTCTTCAACAGTTATTAGTGATTATATACTTCAAATAAATGTACACTTTTATATTAAAATTATATAATAAAAACGATAAAAAATATCTTAAAAGAATTTAAAAGAACATCTGTTGATTTTTTCACAAACTGTATCCGGTAGCTTTTTATTATATTGAAGATGACCATTTTACGTTAAATTGGTAATTCCAATATGCTTTTAAAAGTTTAATCGAATAAAACTTATTTGAGTTTCATATAATCTTGCATCGTTATTTTGATCCAATTCTTGTCAGCAACGTCAATTTATTTAAAAATTGGCACATGTGTCCGAATCTGATGTTTTTTTATCAGGTAGTTTTTTTATGATTGCTTATACTACTTCGTGATTATGTAAACTATATCGACATATGTCTCCCAAATCACATACACAACACAAACCCTTCCTTTCTTTCTATGGCTATTTTTAGTTTCACGCTTTTTCAAATATCATCAGATAGTTAAAGAGAACCCAGTGTCAAGATACTCCGTTCTCTATTTTCCGAATTCCGGACATTGCGTGCAAAGAGGTGAAAATTAACGCCGTAATCAATCGCGTTAGAATCGGACGCTGTTCCACAACACCACGATAGCAATCTACGTTTTCAAATATATCCCAAATAACAAATGAAAAACAGAAAAACAAGTGAGGAGGTTATCAATTCGATTGTATTTTTAATGTGTGTTTCCGCAAAACTTTTTATTGAGTGAACTAATGTAGATGATTTTTTTTAATATTATAGCTAGATGAGCCTGATGAGGTCGCTTTTAAATTTAGTTAAGATATATTTTTTAGCTTCACGCTGTATCCCGCATATAGCAGAGTGGGCAGAGGGAACCTGAGAACCTAGTGTTAAGACTCTCCGTTCCCCACTTTCCGCCGAATTTAGGCATTGCGTGCCGAGTGGTGGAACTCAACACCGCCTTGCCTTGTTACCAAACCCAGGAAATGAAAAATTCCATTTCCTGGAGTGGGAATCGAACCCAAAACCTGTCACGTTTACATTCGCACGCTTGTGCCTCAGCGCCACGACAAGATTTAAGATCTGATGAATAGTTTTTGAGTAATTCCTCATAATTAAACTTTTTGGTGCATTTTGTTTATAGTTGTTATTCTTTTTTTGTTAAAATCGTAATTTCTGTAGCCGTTTTTCAAAATATACAACATATATTTTCATAAACTTTCGATTCAATATACACACACTAAGCAGATGTTGTTAGTAATAACATGACAATCATGGTTTTGGGTTGACGTTACACCGTAATCACGATAGAAATGTGACACCCTGATTTATGGTAAACTGTCATTCACTCTAAACCAAACTATTGTGACTGTAGTAAATTATAGCATTTAAAACTATTTATATTTCGATATTTTAGTACAGTACGATTTGATATATGACATGTCTGATTATAATTTAAATTAAATATACAATTATTACGGATATCTCAAAAACTATCGTTTCAAATATATACAGTTATCATATCAAAAAAGGATTATCAGAATTGGTTCACCCAGTAATAACTCATGCGGTAACACACATATAATAATTCAGTTGAATTGATAACCTTCTACTTTTTTTGAAATCGATTAAAAAGAGACGTTTATGAGTTAAATTTTGTTTTGATTATATTTTTTTAGCTTCTTGCTTTACTCTGAGGAGGAAATTGGGATCAGACGCTATCCTATTATAATGTAAATTATACATAAAACATATAACAAATTAAAACCAAACGAAAGTGGGGAACGGAATTGTTGTAAGAGAACGGAGTGTCTTAACATTAGGTTCTTAGGTTCCCTCTGCCTACCCTGCTATATGCAGGATACAGCGTGAAGTTAAAAAAAAAACAAATTAAACTCATATTTTCCCTCTGGGGGACAGGGTTAGAATACTATTCCCCTCTGCCACTGGTTAGCGTCCCTTAACAGGCGGGAAGTCCAGTCCCCTAATCTGGTGGTAAGAGGTTCCTCCTCCGACTGGCTCGCGACCACTATCATGTCAAAGACGAACCGCCAAATATCTAATGATGTGTTCCGGTTCGATGACATAAAAGTCAGGTTTTCCCTATTCCCACCCATCCTTTTCCCATAATGTGGTGGTTCCTATGGTGGACTGCCGTGGCAACTACATTATCTCTTACCCTTCCATCTACCATCTAGGCTGGTAATGCATTTACGACTCCTCTGGTCTTGTAAATGTCTATGGGCGAAGGTAACCACTTACCGTCAGGTGGGCCTTCTGCTCGTTTGCCTCCTGGACACACGCACAATATATATTGAAGACGCTTGTCGTGGCGCAGAGGCACAAGCGTGCGACTGTAAACGCGACAGGTTGTGGGTTCGATTCCCACTCTAAGAAATGTAAAAGTTTAGTATTGTCATTTCCTGGGTTTGGTAACAAGACAAAGCGCGACGTTGAGTTCCACCATTCAGCACGCAATGCTTCAATACAGCGGAAAGTGGGGAACGGAGTGTCTTAACACTAGGTTCCCTCTGCCTACCCTGCTATATGCGGGATACAGCGTAAAGCTATGTATGTATGTATATATTACAAACTACAATATGTATTTATTACAATGTACAATATATATTTGTTTATACCAACTGTATAAGCAAACACATAATTTGTTTCAATATTTCAATGTTTTGTACAAAACAAATTTAATTATTTCTACGTACAATATATATTTGTTTCCAACTATATAAACAAACAACAGAATCCAAATAGTAAATTGTAGAAATCATTTACAATTTCGCATACATGACATCCCTTATCTCGTTTAAGGGAGCAGGTGTCATCTCGGAGGGCTTAATTAGAATTAGCCCTAAATCGATTCAATGTAATATTTCATGTTACACAAGGGTGTGTTATTTATTATGTCTTAACTAATTTATTAAGATTTATTACAGTATAACTATGTGGTATTATTTGTATGTATATTATTATTACAACGCCTGTCGTGGCGCAGAGGCACAAGCGTCCGACAGTAAACGTGACAGGCTGTGGGTTCGATTCCCACTGCAGGAAATAAAATTTTTCATTTCCTGGGTTTGGTAACAAGGCAAAGCGCGGAATTAGTTCCGCCACTCAGCACGCAATGCCTCAATTCAGCGGAAAGTGAGGAACGTAGTGTCTTAATACTAGGTTCCTTCTGCCTACCCTGCCATATGCAGGATACAGTGTGAAGTTATGTATGTATGTATGTAAAAAGTTAAATTATTACGAATTACTCAAAAACTATTTGTCACACCTTAACTAAATTTAAATTTGAATCATCAAAATGGTTCAATTA